>CAUYSK010089660.1:0-42196 GCA_963575035.1 Avahi laniger
AAATTAATTGGACAGCTAAAAATATATAGAAAAAATTAGCCGGGCACGGTGGCGCATGCCTGTAGTCCCAGCTACTCGGGAGGCTGAGGCAGTAGGATCGCTTGAGCCCAGGAGTTTGAGGTTGCTGTGAGCTAGGCTGACACCACGGCACTCACTCTAGCCAGGGCAACACAGTGAGACTCTGTCTCAAAAAAAAAAAAAAAAAAAAGACCAAGAAAATTCATAGTCCACAGATTCACATTGAAAACTTTATTAAATATATACTTTAACAGGAAGAACACTGAGCCCAGATATAAAAAGTGGACTTATGAAAAATATGATGAAAAAATGGCAAATTTAATTAGCTATTGACTTTTGAGACATAGGATAACAAGTTGAAAAGTAAAAAATTACAGCAAAATTAAGATTCTAATTAATAATAATAGGAGTGGGATTGTTCAAAGAGTAATTAAGGGAATGAAGTTTCTTGTCTTTTGAAGAAGAGAAATAATAATGCTGCAAAACTTTAAATTGTGTTAAAAATTTGGTAAGTATGTACTTTACACATTTAAAGCTAACTATTGTAAGAATGGATAATACTCTATTATTTCTAAAATAACAGAAGCTTGAGAAAGAGAGAGAGAGTATGTAATCTGTTCAATCAAATGCATAAACCCAGAGAGTGAGGAATTTTTTAAAAAATAGAACTGGTAAACAGACAACAGAAAACAAATCTATCTATATATATGTATGTACAATAAAGATAAACAAGTTATATTTATTTATTAAAATAGGAAACTGAAATAAATATCCAACCCTAATCTGCTCACAAAACATAAGGTAAAACCACACTTAACTGACAAACTGAATAATAAAGAGATAAGAAAATTCTCAGCAAAAATTCCAGAAAAATACTCTCTTTAAAAGAGAGTCTATGTAATAACATTAAAAACAGATCAATTTGAAAACTGACACATTAACTATAAAAGGAAGATAAATTGGAATTTAAGGTCAGAGAAGTAAATAGCACATAACAACAAAAAGCATAATTCAACAAAAAATTATGCTAGGCTTACTGGTGCTCAGTGATATCTGGTTGTCATGTCCTTTTGTACACATGGAAGTTTGTACTTCTGCCCTCCTTTGCAGTGAGGTAGTTCTATACGACTACTTCTAGGTAACAAAATGTAAACAGAAGAATGTGTGTACCTTCTGAGTTGAGGCAATAGAAAGCCTATGCATACGTCTCTAGTCTGGCTTTTTGTCTGCTTAAAAATATAAATTCTTTAATGACTCTTAAAGAAAAATGATAATAGTTTTTCAAAATCTTCACAACTGAAGACAATAGAAGTAATACATAGCAATAGATGCATAATGCAGCTAAAAATTTTTAGTAGAAATTTTATAATCACAAATGTGTTTATTAATAAAACAAGAAATACTGAAAGAAATTGTTAAGTAGTCAACTCAAGGAGCTTGGAAAAGAACAACACAGCCAATTCAAAACTTACAAAAATGGAAGAAAAAATATTAAAAACAAATAGTACAAATTAATAGTACAAATTAAAAGAGCAAGAGGAAAGATAAAATAATTCAAAACCTAATTATCTGAAAACTTTAGTAAAACAGATAAAGAAAAAAAGAGCGATGACACAAATAAATTACATTACAAATAGAGGAGAAAAAAATTGGTACATATATTAAGGGGAAAAAATAAAGGTTCAAACAATAGGAGAATTTTAAGAGCTCTCTCCTTCTTTCTTTAACACTAAATGATGGAGATTAAAAAAGTGATGAAAAGAAATTATATCAGTTTCCTGTGTTAATTATGTCTTGGAGTATGAAGTGTGATTATTATTGCAATCGATATATCCCTGCTTGTTCAATGTGTATAAGTTTATTCTCATACATGACTGCCTGTGTTTGTATATTTGTGTGTAATGATTTCTTTACTGATTACACATCTATATATTAGAGTGAATGTTTTTAAATTTTGTATCACATACAATTAAATAAAGTAGCATACACAAAGAATTTGTATTGAAAATATTTGCATATCACTTCCTACATCTCACAATATTTAAAGCGGGACAGATACAAAACAGGTGTGCTTAAATAAGTGAAAAGTGACTTCTTTTAGTTCTAAGATGTATCATAACTGCACTAAATTGAAGATTGAGGGAAAGGTCGAAAATCCCTCTTGTCAAAAATTTGATTATTTTAATATTTATTTGTTTGTAAGGGCATAGTAGCAAAAGTAGAGATTAAAATTTGAAATTTTCACTTTTCAAAGTCAAACTGGCACTAAATTCAAAATACTTTAATATATTATAAATATTTTCCTACTAATATTTGGGAAAATGTGCTACTATGTATATATGCTAGCACTATATGAAGGTTTTGCTCTGTAAGGTTCTACAAGCAATCTAGTATACAATAAACTCAAGAGGTTTGCATTTCCATAGTATATGAGTACTGTGCAAGCCCTATAACATGCTATGAAGTAGATTCACAACACAGAGTTTAAATTGTTTTAATAAATAGGCCAGAAAATTAAGGCACAGCATGATGAAATGATAAGTTTCTTGCTTTAGTTATTCATCTTAAACAAGACTGATAACAAGTTGATTTATTCATTTCAACCAGGAAAAAGATGGAGGGAGAAGAAATTGGGAAGAAGGAATGTCAAGATTTCAAATTATCAGATATAAACACTTATGAATAAATCAAGATGCTCAAGTACATAATAGAGAGGGAAGAAGGATAGCTAAATAAATATGGAAAAGGACTTGCTTTTTGCCATGAAGACAATGATGCATAATGTCTTTATATATAAAGTGTTACAGATATAACTGCCTTGGTTATTTTCAGTTCAACTCAATAAACATTTATTGAGAAGCTATCATCTGACAGGCATTGTGAAAGGTACTGGGGCCACACAGATACAGAGTAAGACTGAGGGTCTTAAAAAACTTCAAGCCAAGTACAGAAGACAGGTAAGTGAACTAATAAAATCTAAGGGCATGATGATAGCATGACTGAAATATGTACATAGAATTACTATAGAATAAAAAGAGATCCATTTTACTTAGGATCCTGGAAGGCTTCCTGGATGAGATGACATCTGATCTGGGTTCTGAAGACTGAAGAAAGAGCCTGTGCAAAGACACAGACAGGGGAAGAGCATGGCTTGGTTAGTGACCGGGAGCAGAAAGGTGTATCACCTGATGGGTCGTGACTGTTCAGGATTCTGTACTAACATTTTGATCCTGACCTTAAGAAGATATCAGCTTCTCTAGCCCTGTATCATCTTATCTGCAAAAAGAGGATTGTAATACTTTTAGGATAGTCATGCAGTTTAGCAATAATGTATGCAAAATCGCATAGTAAAATAAGAACAACAATAAATTAATAATAACCATAATTCATTGGATGCTTAATATCTTAAAAACTAAAGTGAACACTTTTGAAACATAGTCAAACTTAATTCCAAGCACAACCCTGTGATATTTATTATCAATCCCTTTGTAGAGGTATAAACTAAATTGGAAGCGTGATTTGGATGTATAACTTTAAAATCTCTTTGCTCTTATGAGAAAATCCAAAACCACAACCCAGCCTGCAAAGGCCTCCATGAACTGCTCTGCCTCCTTCCCAGCCCCTCTCAGTCTTGACACTTCGGCCTTACTGACCTATGAGCTTCTCAACGCGCCAAACTCTTCCATGTCAGGTAATCTCACCTGCGGTTTCCTCAGCCTGGGATGGTTGTCTCCTCCTCTTCACTCACCTAATAATCACTTTTACCCTTTCATTCCAACTTCATAGACACTTTCCTTCTCCTTGCAGACTACATCGGATCCACCTATTGAAATACTCTGAGATAACACTCCGTATGTCCACTGCATTGCACTAGCTTAACTGTAAATAAAAATGATTCAGGTAATTAATTGTTAAACATCAGCACTACTACAACCCCCTCTGCCATAATTCTATTAGAGGTAAAATATTTCTATCTTACTGTTCACTGTATCTACAGCATCCAGCACTGTCCTTTATTCATAGTAGAAGCTCAACAAGTGTTTGTTAGATAAATAAATAAATGTTATAAAGAACCCAGGAATGTCTGACTCCAAAATTCACACTCTTAAAACTTAACTATCGAGTGCTAGTACTTGGAAGTCATTATTATTACATTGTTTAAAGTTTGCTATTTGGAAATTTAAAATACTTTCCAAAATATCTTATGGAAAGATGAAGTTTTTATTGGCAAAAGCAGACAAGAAAAGGAAAAAAGTGAAGATAGAGAGAGATCAGGTAATAAGAGGAGTACCCCTAAATTAAATCTGCTGGCAGCAGAAGAGGTTGTTCAAAACAGTGCTGCCTAACCATAGTCCAGGCTTTTAGAAATAGGGATAAGGAAAAAGATGATTCAGCAGTAAATAAGCAAAAGTTAGAAACATTTGCATGTAGAAGCAAAGCAAAATGCCTCTAATCTAAGAGAATCAGTGTTCCACAAAAAAGATTTTTGATAAAGATAAATATCTAAAAGATAAATATAAATCAATAATAGGAGACACTGTGACATTTGACATATGGGATGGGTGGAAAGAAGATGAATGGGTGGCAGAATGAGCTACTCTGTCTTTTTTGAGGGATAAGGTTATACTACTAGAAAATGAACTTACATATTTTTAATAAATTAAGCTACAGAGCATTCTCTATGTCAACGTATCTGTCTGTGCCTAAAACTATAAATATAAAAATGCTTACGTTGCTTTGCCTAAGTCATCCAGAAAATGTAAGTGGCCATATGTGTGCTTGGGTGTGTGTGTATACATCTAAACTTCTGAGGCAGATGTTAAATTATATTATTTTATATTGAATAGGTTGAGAAGTCTGAGTCACATATTACATATTTTAGAAATATTTATATTAAAAATTAAAATAAAAATATCATGCTCAGAAATTTTAATTAATATTTAAAAGGTCTTGTTATATATTTGTAAAACTCAGCTCACCCAACTACTGTTGAGGGATGTGGTGATTAATTTATGTGTCAACTTTACTGAGACATAGGCTTCCCAGATAATTAGTTAAATATTATTGGGGGTAAGTCCGTGAGGGTGTTTCTGGATGAGATTGACATTTGAATCAGTAGACTGAGTGAAGTGGATTACTCCCCGGTACAGATGGACCTCATCCAATCCACTGAAAGACTGAATAGGACAAAGCCATGGTAAGGGAGGATCCACTCTCTCAATCTGTTTTTGAACTGGGATATGTCTTCTCCTACTCTTGGACTGGAATTACACCATCAGGTCTCCTGGGTCTCCAGCTTTCAGGAAATAGATTGTGGAATTTCTTTGCTTCCATGATTTGTGAGCCAGATCCCTAAAATAAATAAAATAGATCTCTACATCTAGCAAGCTAACTAGATAGGTAATCCTACTAGTTCTCTTTCTCTGGAGAAACATAGATACCCTGACTAATACAGGGAACTCACACTTAATAGCTGTGACTTTCCTGAATTCAAAATGATCTAGAGAAGACAGAACCACTCTGTATTGAAGATATCTAGGGATGTTTCTTGAACTTCCAATGCTCACCAACACCATGGAAGCACTGGATGTAAGTCCAGCCAAGCAGACAAACTTAGACACAGAATAATGCAAGCTACACTCGTCAACTTTTGGAGTCCTATCCCAGTTCAGTTTTCAGCTCCTTTTTTCATTACAGCCAGCATCCCCTAAGAAGTAGGGAATATTTCATTAGACATTCTATTAAAAAAAATATTTTGGCCTTCCTCTCATTGACTATAGAGGTCTCATTCAGTAATCTTTTAAATGTAAAATATTTGTGAATATAATAATTTGTAGATTAAGCAATTGCAATGTTTGAGAATTATTAAAGTACTGTTATGTTTGAGAGTTATTAAAGTACTCTGCTGTAAGACAGGAGAAGAAAAGAGACACACACACCATAGATACCTGTTGCCAACCTCACAGTTCTTGGTCCCCAAGTCAATAGAAATTGGCATGAGACTGAAAAAGAAATTTATACAGACAAGGCTTTATGGGGTCTCTTGTTGGAACAAAAGGGAGACAGCCCAAAGAAAGGGCTGGAGAACATTTAAAGGGTAGAGAGAGAGAAAGTTTGATGCCAGCACTGAAATCATAGCATGTAGAGGTGGAGTTGTGTTGGTAGCTGCCTATCCGTCAGTCATGCTTCTTCATACATTGGATGTCTCATTAGCATGTTAAATCTCCACTATTGGGCATGATTTTTAGCATTAAAATGAGGGGAAAGGTCTAAGAGTGGTCAATTTGGGCTTCATCTCGGCAGCAACCAGTTTGTGCTGGCTGTGACTGGGGCCATCAGACCCCTGCTCCAGTGGTTGGCACATGCCGTTAAGGAAAGCAGAGACACCTCTGTTGAAGCTGGATGATAATCATTTTCAAAGCTTTTGTTCAATATTGTGAGCAAACTTAAGCTTTGGCTCAAGGCTCAGTGGGGTAGCCAAAGTCTACCTCCTATACTATCTCATACCTGTCATTCTGGTAAGAAAACTCATCCCAAATTCAAAGCCACATCCAAGTCCAAATCCAAAGAGATTACCTTTTATATGATCCTAGATTTGATATGCTAACATTTCATTGAATATCTTTGTCTCTGTTTTTGAATAAGACTGGTCTATAGATTCTTTTCTTGCAATGTTTTTATCTAGTTTTGGTATCTAAGTAAAGCTGTCCTCATAAAATGACATGGAAAGAGCTAAGTCCTCTTCAGTGCACTTAAGTGATTCAAAGAATTCATCAGTGAAGTTATCCATGAGTGGAGTTTTCTTTGTTACATGTTGTAAACTCAAAATCCAATTCTGTTAATCAATATTAACACTATTCATTTTACCTGATTCTTCTTAAGTGAGTTCTAATAGTTTTTATCTTTTCAATAAATTGGTCCACTTTATCTAAGTTATTGAAATTGTTGGTGTAAAGTTGTTTATAAAATTCCCTTACCAGTTTTTAATGACTACGGTGATTCTTCCTATTCACTGCTAATGATGGTAATCTATGATCTCTCTTTGTTTATATCTCTATGTTTGTCAGTCTGGCTATAGATGTATCAATTTTATTAATCTTGTCAAAGCTGCATCTTTTGGGTTCATTGATATCCGTTATTGATTTTTTTGTTTTTTCTTTTCTTTTCCCACATTATTATTCTTAGATTTATTATTTCCTTCTGTTTGTGGTAGCTTTCATTTGCTTTTCTCATTCCATTATCTTAAGATAGAGGTTAGTTCATTGTTTTGAGACCTTTTTTTTCCCCCCTAATATAAGTGTTTCATGCTATAAATTGTCCTGAAATTAATGCTTTAGCAGCCTAAGTTTTTATATTGTATTTTCACTTATTTCAATTAAAAATATTTTCTATTTTTCTTTGTGACTCTCTAACAAAGATGGAAGTTGGTTAATTCTGAAATATTGAGGTTATTTAAGATGTATTTTTGTTACTGATTTCTTGTTTAATTTTATCATTATCCAAACTCATATTTCATATCATTTTAATTATTTTAAAATTGTTAAGGATTTGTTATGGCCCATTAAATGGTCTTGTTGGAGGTTTCATGTGTATCTGAAAGGAAGGTATATTCTGCTATTGTTGGCTGGAATGTCATTTAAATATCAGTTTTACCACCAGGCAGTTCCATGAATTAGACCTGGTTTCACTTCAAAGCTGCAAGAGAGAAAGCAGAAACAATGGAAAATTCGCTTCCATCTGGATAACTTTGCCACTGCTCCAGATGTTGACTCTCATTAGACAGGGACAAGGAAGAAGGGGAACAGATGCTTTGTCTAGGGCGTGTCCTTTGAGAAACAGATAGCACTAGGGGATGCTTTGTCTACAAAAGGAAGAACAAATTGACCAGAAGAGGGGCTTCCAAAAAAAAAAAAACAGAGGACATGTCAAGGGGGGCTCAAGACTGAACAGAGATTTGGTCTATGATAGAGGGTCTCCAAGGACTGACCAGCCAGAAAGGGGTAGAGAGGCCACAAAGTAAAGACATAAACAAGGCCACAAAAGGGGATCTTTGGAGCATGTGTACAAGTAAAGTGACAGACAGTATTCTCAAGTGACTTACCCTCATTAACACAGTAAAAATCTCACTTGCCAGCGTCATGACAGTTTACAAATATCATGGCAACCCCAGGAATTTGCCTTACAAGGGGAGAAAAGGGAAGGATACACCATTCTGGGAATTCTGCACCTCTTTCCAAGACAAACCATGAATACTCTGCCCCCACTTAACATAAAATTAGGACATCAGCATAAAGGGGAAAAATCTTCTTAAACTCAGGGTCTCCTCCACTTGCAGAGGCTGACCCATTCCTTCTCGGGAATATCCTATGTTTTAATTAACTTTGACACTTTGGTTGCTTACGTCTACTTCGTCTGCTTATTTGCTCCATTGAGTCGATACCACAAACCATTCTTTGGTACTGGGAACCAAAAACCAGGGAACACGAACCTGACATCTGGTCCCCACCCCGACACTCTCTCCCTCAATCAGTCCAGTTTTATATCCCTTTTACAGTCGGAATTCTTAGGTAGTTGCTTTTTATGATGATACCACAACACTCTTTTTAAACTGGAAAAAAATTTAAATGACAAAAGACTAATGGCAGAAGTTAAATATTGTTTTCTGAATACCAATTATAAATCAAGCCGTTATGCACGTTGTCTCATTTACTGTACATGAAAACATTTATTCATTTTTAATGATTATCCCTATTTTGTAGATAATAATTTGAGTTTAAAAAATTAAATAACTTGACCAGATTTTTTCAATTAAAAATAAAAAGAATTAAGATTTGAGCATAGGTTGCTGGCCAACCATGTCTATCCATATTCTCACCAACATTCACAGCTTTTGGAAAGTTACCAGAAATCCTTCACAGAATTATTCTTTAACCACTTTCACCTGCATCAGAATATAATTTTAAACAAGCAGATACTCTTGAACTGATATGTTTGAGAACACCTAAGGAGAGTTTTCAAAATAATTTCTGAAAATAGCTTTAAACTTCATAGTTTAATAACCAGTTTTTTCTTTAGTTACTAGCATATTTCAAATAAAATACAACCTATCGATAACAATTTTAGGATCACATTCCTTCAAAGACACCTGATTAGTTTCTTTAATAATTAAATTAGGGAAGAATATGGCAACAGTGGAAATTTTATAATTTTAATGAGGTACTCATAAATATCTGCATATTTTAGCCATTTGAATGGCTGACATAAATACCAAATTTATATAAATAAAAATACCAAATGTATACAAACAAAAATTGATTATCATTTAAATATTCTGGAAGCATAATTTTATAAAAGAGTTACCTATTTATGAAGTAGATGTGTAATACCTCTAGTCATGCCTCCTGATCTTTATACAGCTATTTTAGTATTATATCTAAAATAGTAATTAGCACTTATGTTGGACTTCCAAGGTGCCATAGTTTCCTACTGAATAATATGACATGTCTATAAAAGCTTTAATTTTTTTTCTAATTGATCTTCAGTTAGTAACATTTCTAAAATATTGTTTCTCTGTGATAAACAAACAAGTTAATGCCTCAATTGAGAAAGTCACTACCAATATACCTAACTTCCAAAATATAACTCCCACTATACACATAAAAATTCTTTTGTAAAGTAAGCAATAACTTTTTTACATATTTGCTTTTAAAGTTCGAATCTTTATAAAGCAAGTTTTTCTTTATTTCAAGAAAAACATTCTCATTTTTTTGTACTCAGGTTACCAAAAACATAATATATTTCAGGCTCTGATTCATAAGGGTAGCACACTAGGTAGTTACTTTTGTTATAAAGTTCAGTATACCCTGAAGACAAACCTTTCATAAACATTGAACACAAAAAACACTATTCTTATTAAATCGAGCTACATGAATAATACAGAAGTCATGAATTTAAATTATTACTGATATTCAGAGAAAATGGGAGTATTTCAGCCTTTCAATAAGAATGCCACTTCATTTCTAGAAAATGAAGTTATTAAGTTGTAAATCAGAGCCATGCCAGGGCACCAAGCTATTCACGATCCTCGAACCACTCTAAGGTATTTCAGAAATACTGTTCTACATTATATCTCCCCTCGAAAGAATAAGTTTACTTTTGCAAGACAAAGAAAGCCTTTCAAATGGTTTGTCTGGCATTTTCTTATTTTTATAAATAGGCAGAATAAAATATGTAGCAGGTGCTGAAATATACACCTGACCTAAAATATGTGCATAGATGGATTCATGAACGACTGTCAAGCCCTATAATTTAACACAACTTCAGGACAAAGTGTACCTTTTTAATGAAGTTATCTAGTTTAAGCAATTTTTTTTCTCAACCTCCAAATGTTCCCACTATGTTTTTCGCTACATTGAAACTGGAATAGTGCAGGATTCTGTGAGCTGTGTTTACAAGAAGTCACTGGGGTCCGCAAATAAGAAGGTGAAAATCATTGTTTATATTGCTAACCCTGCCTGTAATCCTATCTTCCTCCTCCTTTTCTATCAGTATTGAATAACTGCTCTACAATTCACTTAAGTATGAAAATATGGAAAGTTTAGGGGGTTTTAGGGTCAGAGCAACCTGAGTTTCAATTACCTCTTTTCTCTATGCTTGCAATGGGGCCAATGTGACCTTTGGCACATGATTTTGCTCTCAGAGCCTCAGTTCTCTGAGTTGGAAAGATCAACCAGTACTATCTTCATGAGTATGCGTCTAAGGTCCATGAAATTTAAATTATGATTTTCCCAGACTCTCAGAGCCCCAAGTGTCTGAATCTAGTATTTCTTTATATTTCTAGCTCTTACTGATCAGACACAGAAAGAAAGGGTCCCTTACAACCTCTCAGAGCAGAACCAACGATGAAACAGACTTTTATTTACTTAATCCATGAATATTTAGGGTCTTTATGTTATAGAAACTAAAATTATATTCTTACCAATATGCTTATATGTCATGTAAAAATTATGTAGATAAAACAAACGTGGAGATAGTAAAGACAAAGCTTACCACCCTGATTCCTGCATGTATTGTCCTCCGTTTCTGTGTCTCTTGTCTGACCTGTCTTCATTCTCTCTACCTACAGCCTGACTTATCACGTAGCAGAACACAGCCATGGATGACGCCAGAGTTCCATACTCAGAGTTTCCTAAATTCTCTAAACCTCTGTTGACTTCCTATTAATTTGGAGTTAATATGAATAATAATATTTATTTCATGATGAGAGAGAGAATTGTGTGGAGTATCTGGAACAGTTCTTGTTCAAAGTTCCTAGGGGGAAAAAAATCTCCTTTTTTTTGGCCTGAAGAAACTTAATGTCTAGCAAAGTTGTCACATTAAGTGGAAATTTCTAGCATTGACAAAAGAATACTAAAATAAATTTTAGTTCTTTTTCTTGTTCTTTCTCAAAAATAGAATCTGACCTTTTTGGACATTTTTACAATATTGGGTTAAAGTATAAGGCTAACATTTTAAAATGTTACTCCCATAATTGTTATGACTATATCTTGCATTAATATTCAATTTAACTCTAAGAATTCTATATACTGCAGTAGTAGATGTGGATGCCTGAAGTATCTACTATTGGGGAAAAAAAAATATGAGTTACTGCTATAGAAACCATAGTGAGATGTGAAAGCATCTAAATATCTTTGCATATGAAAGCACAGACAACAATGTATGGCAATTTTATCTCCAAATTATTTGATGTAATATTGAATCATCAACTTTGGTACTGTTCTTTTGTTCAAAAATACAATGTATTCATGAGCTTCACTCTCTTTACAGAAAAATTGAATTACATATCTGAATGAAATAAAAAATTCCTTTCCATCTGAGAGTTTCAATCCCCCACTGCCCTGCACAACTCTGCTAGTGATAAACATCTATTGAGAGACTTGAGTTTAAAAGCAGAGACACTCGAAGAAATGATTTATTCTAAGTGTTTGTGAATATTCAAGTGATTCTTCTGAATGACTTAGGTGTAGTAGTGTAGGAAAATGAGAAACTGCAAAAGTATCTTGAGGAAGCTTGAATATATTAATTTTGTAGGCAGAAAATTAGGCTTATAGGATATATATATCTCCATAGGCTGAGGAAGCATGAAGGCTAGAAGCTGTTGATTTTTATGCCAGATATTTGAATTTATAGTAAAGAAAGATAGTGAAATGAGAAGAAATGAAATATTTTATAGCAAAAATCATCTTCAATTTGCACAAGAAGACTTGACTTTCTAGGCCCAGCAATGACATTCTACAGTTGTGTGATTTTGATGCATGATTCTAAATTAATGCCTTTTATCTGAGTCTCTGATTGGACTTGGATTTCAGTTTCATCTCTGATACGGAAAGATCATGGAAGTTATCACTGATGTCCTTTCAAAAAGAAACAGCCGGGCAAACTGGAAATCAGTGACTTCCATGGACCCATCAGTAAACCGAGGCTGCAAAGCAAACTGCCACGCTGAAATCTAGAGGGACAGATGAAACTAAAGAGTCACAGCCAAGATCTATGTACCTGGAACAGAAGCTGCTGGAATCATAAGTTGGTAGGAATATTTTCACAGTAATTTTTATAGATTGCTAGAGACTGGGTGTAGAATGAGAAACTTCTGGGAGTCACAGTCTTTGAGGTGCGTACAAACTTAAGTGTCTTATTGAAGATCTAAGAAAGATTTCTCGAAGGTCTGGCAGGGGAAGAGGAAGAACAATCATTGTGAAATATGTCAGAACCTTCACCATAAGAAAGCTTACTCTCTAGGGAGAAGACTTTGCCAGGGCCTCATTCCACAAAGGAGAAAGGTGTTCTTCCCACCATATCCCCTTCTAGCCCTACTATCTCACCTAAGATGGGAATATTAACACGATCAGGGCTTCAAGAATATATACTGAGAAGACAACACCCAGGAAGCAGGAACAAGGGGGGGAAAAACGCTGCCACTGGAGAAATAGTTAGGTCACAGGCCAAACACACAGACCCACTAAAACACTGAGACTTAATCTAAAGGTTATAGAATGCAAACGGGGAAAATAAACCAAATAGAACAGAGCATACAAGAAATGCGGTACCATACAAAAAGTTTTAATATACATGTAATTGAAATACCAGAGGAGAGAACAAAAAAGAGAGAAGAGAGCAAAGGAAATTCTTGGAGTAATCATGGTAAGAAAGTTCCCAAAATTGATGACAGACTTCAAAACACAAATTCAGGAAACTCAGAGAGCACCAAACAGGATAAATACCAACATATTCATCCTAGCCATATCATGTTCAAAGTGCAAAACACCAAAGAAAAAGAAAAATATTCTGAAAGAAACCAGTTGGGAGAAAGGGCATTGTAACTGTAGAGTAACATATAACAATTCCAGCAGAGTTCTCATCTGAAACCACGCGAGCAAGAAGAGAGTAGCGTGAAGTATTTAAAATGTTGAAAATAAAAGCCCCACTAATTTAGAATTCTGTATCCAGTGAAATTGTCCTTTGAAATGAAACAAAAATGAAGACTTTCTCAGAAAAGAAAAATTGAAATATTTGTCACCAGCAGATATATGTCACAAGAAATGCTAAAAATAGTTCTTCAGGGAGAAAAAAAATTACATAGGTGTGAAACTTGGATTCTCATAAAAAAAGGAACAGCATTGGAGAAGGAATAAATGCAGATAAAATAACATCTTTTTAAATTCTTTTTTAATTTATTTAAATAGATTTAGGGGGTACAAGTGGTTTTTTGTTACATGGCCGAATTGCATGGTGGAAAAGTCTAGGCTTTTTATGTAGCTGTCACCCAAACAATGTACATACATTGTACCCAATAGGTGATTTTTTCATCATTCTTTATTGACCTAAAAGAAAACTATTTAAAGTAATAGTAACAATGTATTATATGATTATGGCATGATAACAATATCACAAGGAATGAAATGGTAGAATTAGGAATACTCCGATATAAGGTAACTGCACTACACCCAAGCTAGTATAGTGTTATTTGAAGGTAGACTTACACTAGTTTAAAATGTATATTGTAAACACTAGGGCAACCACTAAAATTTTTTTCAGTATAATTGAAACACTAAGAGAGGAGATAAAATAGGATCACATAAATTGCTCACTTAAAACCAAAGAAGGGAAGAAAAGAGGTGGGCAACAGAAATAAAAAATGAATGCAACACACAGGGAATAGTTACAAAAATGGTAGATATTAATCCAACTTTATCAATCATCATTTTAAACTTAAATGGTTTAAATATACCAGTTATAAGACAGAGAATATCAGATTTAAAAACCAAACTATGCATTGTTCACAAGAAACTCACTCTAAGTAAAAGACTCAGATTCAAATTGAAGGGGTGGAGAAAGATACACCATCCCAGCACTAATCCAAAGAAAGCTGGAGTAGCTGTACTAATTTCAGACAGAGAATACATCAGAACGAGAAAAATTATCACAAATAACAGAACAGCATTACACAACGGAGTCAATTATATTAATCCTAAAGCTGTATGCAGCTAAGAAGAGAACATTGAAGAGTTTGTAAAGCAAAAATTGATAGAACTGAAAGGAGACATAGACAATTCTATTATATTATATTTGGAGTCGTCAAGCCCCTCTTGTCAGTAATGGACAGATAAAACAGGCAGAAAATCAGTAGATGGTTGGAGAGAGGTAGGCAGACTAAATAGCTGGCTAGCTAGATAAATAGAGAGAAATATAGATAGATGATAGATGATGATGACAGACAGAGTCAGGATAATATGCTGTCCTGGTTGGGCTAGGTTTGCTAGCTATGTGATTTTCTCTTAAGTTTTCTGTAAAGTTCAGCTTTACAATCATATAATAGAAATAATAGCAGTATTTAATGACGTGTACAGTTGTTTGGAGGTTAAGTAAGATATCGCAGGTGAACTATTTATCAGAGTACTTGACACATAATAAATTCTCAGTGAAATATAACCTCAGTATTTACATAAAAGCATCATATAGATTTCTTCATACAAATGAATGTTGTTAATAATTGCTTACCTCAAAGCAAATATAACACTTGTTCACTCTCTTTTCAGCTTTTTGATGTCAGGCTATTTGAAGTTGTTCTGCTATATTCTTCCTTTCCCAGAAAGAATTATAGCACTTGAGAAGAGAAAAAACAAATGAGACAAAATTAGAATTAAGCCATATGTAAAATAGGATTTGGTATCAAGTATGCACCTTTAAGAATATGAAGGGGAAAACTGATTTTGAAGTTAGTTGTTTTGCTTTAGAGTAACAATGTTAGAAAGATTACCAACATAATCTTAAAATGTATAATCAAAAATAAGTGTGGGTATACTTTAAAATAAATAAGAGTGGAATTGGTAAGTTCCTAATACAAAGATATGACAAATGCTTGATGAGATGGATACCCCAATTGCTCTGATTTGATTATCATACACTGTATGCCTGTATCAAAACATTACATGTGCCCTATAAATATATACAACTATATTGTACTCATAATAATTTTAAAAATTTTAAAAGGTATATTAATTGTGTGTAACAGCCCAAAATGTGTGTTTTTGCATATTAGGATAATCGATAAATATTATTTAGAACTTAAAGAAGGTTTTTTCACAATAATTCTAAGAGGAATTTCTGTGTTACTTATTCCTCAAGTCCCAAAGTAAATTGAACTATTTCTGAAAAACCTCTTAACCTCATAAATTTGAGCCTAATTACGTCTCTCAGGTTAAATCCAAATAAGACTCCAAGGAAAATTGTATGAGTCTCTGTAGCTTACATATAAACTATCCCAAATTTGCTTACAGTATGAAAATGCAAAACAATGTTATATGTCAAACAAATAAATTTATAATTGAACATAATGATTATAACTAAGACACAATTTGTGTTATTCAAGCAATTTTAAACTTGGTTCAGTAAAATTTTAATGACGTTTTATTTTCAGATGCCAAAAATATTTAAACTGAATGTTTTTAGATTCTCTGCCTGAAAGTTGGACATGTAACAGAAACAATATAATAAGAGATATAAAATATCACATTTGGATATTCATTTTGGATTATTGCCTTTCATGAATCTATTTTCTTCCAACTCATAAAATCCATGAAGCTGTCAGAATAAATCGAATTCTTATTTTTGTACTACTTTGAGTAATGTACTCTCACAACAGAGTTAATATTAACAAAATCAGTGTATTTTGATAAAGACTATAAGAATCAAAAAATCTATTTTTAGTAATTTCCACAATGCCTGACAGTGAAGTAAAAAGCACTGGTTATCACTGCATAAATATAAGAATCAATAAGTTGTATTTATGGTCCAATTGTTGGAAATATATTGATTTAGGTCTTCTTTTTCTCCCAAATTCCCTAGTAAACTTTCTTAAGAATAGCAAATTCCTTTCATTCTTTCTAAAATCTAGCACTTCAACTTACTCATTAGTTTCTCATTTGCTGGCACCATGGTGCATAATTTCTTTTCACTTTCCCTTAGATCCTGACAGCCTCACCAGGTGTACTTCATGCCCTCTTTCAAAGTTAAGTTGCGATGGCTTAGATTGTTAGAACTACAAGATGTTTTGTGTAAGTCCTATGGTAATAAGAAAGCAAAACCATATATTAGATACATAAAATGTGATGAATCAATGGATATCACAATATAAAATAATCCATGTTTATGGATTGGAAGAGTTAATATTGTTAAAATGTTTGTACTATCCAAAGTGCCTCACAGCTTCAGTGCAATCCCTAGTAAAATTCCAATGGTGTTTCTCAACAAAATAGAAAAAACAATACTAAAATTTACATGGAACCACAAAAGACTCTGAATAGCTAAAACAATTTTGACAAAGAACAAAGCTAGATTTTAACATTTCCTGATTTCAAATAATATTACAAAACTACAGCAATCAAAATAGTAGGATATAACATAAAAGGGACACATAAACCAATGGAACACATTAGAGACCCCAGATTTAAACTCACACATATACAGTCAATTACCTTAAATAAAGGCACCAAGAAGACACAATGAGGAATGCAGTCTCTTTGATGAATAGTATTGAAAACCAGATATTCACATTCAAAAAAAAAATGAAATTGGCTGATTATCTTACACTGTACAGAAAAATCAGAACTTAAATGTATGAATTGAAACCATAAAAATTCTGGAAGAAAATGTAAGGGGAAACCTCTTCGAAATTGGTCATGGCAATGATTTCTTAAATTTGACCTCAAAAGCAGAGTGAACAGAGATTCTGACAAGATGGCCAACTGAAGAGATAGCTTGTTGGACCATCCTGGCAGGAAGGCAGGACATTGGAGAGAGAAGAGTAGAGAAGACTCACAGCTCAGATGAGTCACAGAGAGAGATGTTAGAGACAGCTGGGAACCCCATGGAGAAAATTGGGAAGCCAAGAAGGAAGAAGATAAAGGCGAGAAGATATTGGTGAGGTTCAAACCTAGAGAGGCTCAGAACCCAGTGAAAGGATTAGAGGGGGTTTCCCCTCCCTCTATACATACTTTCAATGAACAGCAGGACACCAAGTTTACTAAAGGCTTTTCAACCCTCCACAAGCACAGACATGATGGCAAATATACAATAGTGGGTGAACTAGTTAGCCCCAGGAGTTTGGACAGTCTGTGAGGGACACCCCCTAGGAGAGTACCATGAAAGGCTAGAGTGCCAGCTTTCTCCCATTCAGGCACTTCCTTCCCTGCACCTCCCCTATCCACTGCAACCAAGATAGCAGATTGAGCTTGGGCAGACAGGGAGCTGTGGCCCTCCCCAACCCATTACAAATATAAGCAGAATCTGAGCCAAGAAGTTTGCAAATGGCTGCTTCTCTCTGGCAGTCATGCATCCCAGGCTGAGATCTCTACAAAGAGTGAGACCTGCACATCTTCCCCTTGAGGAATTGTGGAACAGGGATGTACAATTTGAGAACTTCCTGCCAGCCAGCATTCCACAGTGTTGCACACCAGTGGCTAAGATGAGCAAGCCAGTCCCAGTGCACCCCAGAATTGAAAGGGGTGCAGGGGGACACAGAGGAGAAGTCTGGAAGCTGGACTCAGGTAGCAAGGAAGCTCACGTGGATATATCTAACAGGAGAGTGTAGTGGGGTGCTGAGGAATGAGGATCTGGGGACATGCAATCCCCCCCACTGGAGAACTGCCATATTTGATAAGAGTGTGGCATTTGGAGAGGCATAGCTTAGCCTCTGGTTCCATAGCATCCAAATGCCTTGTACTCAGGCTTTCCAGCGGACAGGGTGCTACAGCCCCTTCCCCCGCTTATTACAGTAGGCAGTGCAGTTTGAGCCCAGAAGTTCCTGAGTGGCCGTTTCTCTCTGGTGGTCATGTGTTACAGGCTGAGATCCCTGCAGATAGTGGGACCCACTCCTCTCCTTCTGAGGACTTGTAGTGGAACATGCGTGCACAATTTTAGAACTCCCAACCTACCAGTGATACGTGGAGATGCACACTAGTGAGTCAGACACTCAGACCAGGGACTCGGGTGGTGAGGGGGTACATATGGACTGAACTGATGGGAGTGTGCTGTGGGAGTCCAAGGAGTGGTGACATGGTGGAGTGCCCATCCAACCCTTCCCACAGAAAAACTCTGTTACTGGATAAGGGCAGAAATATCCCAGCCCAGGGCCTTAGCACTCAAGCATTTCGGCCCCTCTCCCATGAACAGCTCTAGCAGGTTGGATAGCTCATCCTGACCTTCACATGAATGGCTTCCTCTAGTGGCCAGAAAAGCAACTTCCGAGCCCTGCTGAGGCTTTGCAAAGCCTCTCAGGCTCCCCCAAGTTAGACATGAACTGCCTTGCTCCTCCCCCACCTCAGTGGTGATGGAGATCAAGCAATCCCCTGGGAACTACAGCATCTCTCCTAAAGCTTGGGGCCCTCAAATACTCCATTGGGGAGCTGATTCTACCACAGGCACAAAAGAACATTTTGAAGCTGGCTCTCTCATACAAACATCAACCAATGACAGAGAGAACAACTCTATAGCTTATCATAGTATCAACCAACTCAAGCAAAAAGGGTGTGGTTGATTTGTACTCACAAGTACCACCCCCCATATCAGGGATTAAGCAAGGGGACCCAACACAATTCACACTCCTGAGAAGAAGTGAAGACAGCAGGCTAGAGGATTGTCAAACATGCTTGAACACCCCCTAGGTAATTTAGGACCAGCACTTTGCTCCCTGGCACAGTAAGGAATTGATCTTCAAGAACTCATAGACAGGCATGCAAGCCAGATCCAGTACCACCAGGACACAATTGAGGCCAGATGAGAAGGAATAAGTGAAAGAACTCTGGAAGTATAAAAAATCAGAGCAAAAGGTCAGCCCCAAAAGGAAACAACAACTCCTTATTAATGGATACTAACCAAAAGGAAAATATCAGAATCACAGCTAAAGAACTTCAAATGTGTATTATAAAAAAAGCTGAATGAAATACAAGAGAAAATGGAAAATCAACACAAAGAAACCACAAAAACAATAAAGGAAATAAATGAAAAAAATCATTAAAGAAATTGAACTATTTAAAAAATCAAATGGGACTTCTAGAAATGAAAAATTATACAAGGAAATCCAAAACACAGTGGAAACTATTAAGAATAGACTAGACAAGGCAGAATAAAGAATCTCAGAGCTTAAAGAAAACTTTTTTGAAATAAATATGTCAGTCAAAGATAAAGAACAGAGAAATAAAGGAAATGAACAAAGCCTATGAGAAATATGGAATCATGTAAAGAGACCAAACATAAGAATCATAGGCATCCCTGAGGGTAAAGAAGAAAACACACAGGGGTTGGAAAAATTATTTGAGGAAATAACTGAGAAAAATTTTCCCTGATCCTGCTAGAGATTTAGATATTCAGGTACAAGAAGCTTAATGAACACCTGGGAGACTCATCACAAAGAGGCAATCACCACAACACACAGTCATCAGACTGGCCAGAGTAAACATGAAGGAGGAGCTCCTGTGAGTCATAAGGTGAAAACATGAGGTAACTTACAAAGGAAAACCCCTCAGGCTAACTGTAGACTTCACATAACAGAGATTTCAAATCAACAATAGTAAAGAAAGACAAAGATGGTCATTGTATAATGGTGATGGGAGCAATTCAACAAGAATCCTAAATATTTATGCACCTAACACAGGTGCATCCAGATTCATAAAGCAAACCATACTAGATCTAAACAAACTGATAAACAGCATCATCATAAATGCTGGTAACTTCAACACCCCACTGACAGAACTGCATAGATTCTTCAAGCAGAAAATAAATAAACACTGTAATTAAATTAAATTAACTCTAGAGCAAATGGGCCTAACATACATTTACAGAAATTCTACCCCAAAACTACTGAATATGTAGTCTTCTCCTCAGCACATGAAACATTCTCTAAAATTGATCACATCTTCAGCGAGAAAACATATCTCAACAAATTGAAAATAATAGAAATTATACCACGTATTCTCTCGGAACACAGTGGAATGAAATTAGAAATCAACTCCAAAAAAAAACACTCAATTCTACACAAAGTCATGGAAATTAGACAATCTACTGCTCAATGATTATTGGGTCAAGGAGAAAATTAAGATGGAAATCAAAAGATTCCTTGAACTAAATTAAAAAAAGGGACACAAGCTATCAAAATCTATGGGATTCAGCAAAGCAGTCCCAAAGGGGAAAATTCATAGCCTTAAATGCCTCCTCAAAAGACAGAAAGATCAAAAATCACTATCTAATGAATCATCTCAAGGAACTAGAAAAAGATGAGCAACTCAAACCCAAACCCAGCAGAAGAAAAGAAATAACAAGGTCAGAGCAGAACTAAATGAAATCAAGAACAAAACCAACAAAAAAACCCCACAAAATTAATGAAACAAAAATTTGGTACTTTGAAAGATAAAAATTGATACACCACTCACTGGGTTAACCAGAAATAAAAAAGAAAGAATCCAAATGAGATCAATCAGAAATGAAAAAGGAGATATTACAACTGATACCACAGAAATCCAAAGTATCATCTGTGAATATCCTAAAAATCTCCACTCACATAAACTTAAAAACATTGAGGAAATGGACAAATTCCTGAGGGTTACCCACTACTGTCCCATAAATAAAATTCTGCTGTTGTAATTTTCCCATCTGCTTGTTCCAAATACTTCTCAAAACAATTCCAGGAAAAAGATATTCTTAATTCTTCTTTCAAACATTTTACCTTTACTTCCTTCATTTGTGTCTGTTTTCAATTGTCTTCTCTTGTTCTTTTCTACATCTGAGTGACAATTAGATTTCATGACAAAGTCCACTTGCAATGGTTTGCAATGGCTGCCCAAAGGAATGTGTAGAAAGGGATTGTAAGGCCAATTCCAGTTTGGCAGAAAAGAGTTCTGGGGTTGGTTAGTGATGTTTGCAGAAGTCACACAAAGAAGAGTCTGGTGCAAATACTGTGTGTTTGCTGATGCTAATCTAAATCTTTCACTTCAGACCACAAACTTTTCTCCATTTAAACTTTTTCTACATGTTATACCTCATTTTTGATACTGATTCATTTAACTAACAACAACTAACCTTACCACAAGATGTAAATACATATCTACCTTATCTACATGACACAAATGAATCTTCTGTAAAATGTGGGAATAAATACCTCTGCTACCTGTTCCACAGGTTATTTGTGAAAATCAAATAAGATAGTATATAAAAAAGGGACAATTAAATTTCTGTCATCATAAATTATTAATACTTTTTGAAGGCAGAAATGATAATATTATGTACTTTACTTCTCATGAGGTAGTATCTAAGATAAAGCATACAATAGATGTATGATATTAATAAATGTTTGTTGAATGAATTGTTTTTGCTCACTTACTCTGTGAAACTTTCCCTCATATTTTGGCCTGGAAAGTGAATGTGAGTGTGTGTGTGTATGTGTGTGTGTGTCTGTGTGTGTGTGTGTGTTGGAAGAGTGACTATAACTTCACTAGACTCTAATCAATGAACTATCATTTTGAAAAGTCACACATAGTTGATAATGGTTCTTGGAATTTCTCTTTTACATATAACCTCTTTGGTGGAAAGGAATTGTGTCTCTTCCTATCTAGAAAATTACATAATAAAATGTGCCAAACTGTGGACATGCAATAAATAATAATTAATTTTGATGAATTAACCTGATGAAATATTCCCTAAGTAGCATTCCATAAGACTATGAAATATGACTTGTTCTGAAATCAAAAGTAAAGGCTGCCAGTTCATTAATCCCCCCATACATTTTTTTTTGCATGTTGGGGTAAAATGGCTTTCAGGACCATTAACTTATTTGGCAGGATTCCATTTTGCCATTTGCCAGCTTCAGTACCTGGATTTGTTTTAAACCTAGGTTTATTCTACCAAGTTTGTAGCATTTCTACCAGAATACTAACCTTTGGGACTTAGGATTTAACATTAAGAATGATAAAAACAACTTTCCAAGTAAGTGTTTCATTGCAAAGCAGAGAGTCACGTGAATATTTAAACTAAATATGACTATATTCCCTGATTCTCTCCAGGTCAATTCCACTTTCTGAATTTTCAAATCATTCATCATGAATCACATTTATTCATTCATGCATGTAAGAAAGCGTCTAATCATTCTCACATTTTGTTTCTCCCTGACTGTCAAAGTCAGCCATGGACCGAGAGCACTCAATTTTACCTCCCATATGACTTTGCCTCTATTCTCGTCAATAGACTTCCATCAGGTCATTATGACTTTTTAGGAGACAATAGCCATAACAGCTCAACTGCTCTTTCTCAACCTTTCTTCTCTTCAAATTATTGTCAGTGGTGCATCAAACTCATCTTTCAAAAACATAGATATATAATAGTGTCACACTCCATTTTTAAAAACTCTGACAAATTATCACTGCTCAGAATAAAAATAACAAATACATTATAATCTAGCACTAATCTATTTTACTAACAACACCCATATCTGTTTCCTTCTTTCACAAAAACCAATATTCCTGCCCTAATGAACATTTCGGCACCTGCGTCTTTTACACTGTCATTCCTTGGCACAAACCACGTCCTTTTCCATGATCACTATGGAACTTATTCTATTAATCCCTCAGAAGCTTTCAACTAGTAGCTGTTGAACAGACACAGTCTGCAAATGTTACTTGTTTGCTTAAAAACATAATCAAAACTAGATTTGAAAGCCTTTAGACATCATTTTAATCTTCAATGTCCTTAATCTCCACTATTTCCAAGTATTTTATTCTGTCCTGATTTACACATTCATATTCCCTGAAAAACTTCTATATGCCTCTGTTTCTTCAATTGTATCAAGAGGATAATAATAGCCCTTATATCATAGGGTGGCCACATAATTTGCCTTAAAATAATTCTGGCACACAATAAGCCTGATGACTATCATTAAAAGAAATATTATTATTAGACACTTATCCCAAAATGTGTCTTCTTATGGAATAGTTTTATATTTTAGTTTGACCAACATTCTCAGTTTTCCCAACACTGTCCTGATTTTAGCACTGAAAGTCTAACATCCAGAGAAATCCCTCAGTCCCAGACTAAGGGAAATCAACAAAGTTGTTCTACCTGTTAATGTCCCCAAACAGCATCAATCATTTCCACCTCTGAACTCATTAGGTAAAATATTCATGCTTCTTTTAATAGAACTTTACACATTTTTGTGTCATTTACTATTTGTTTCCCCAAGATCAAATGATTTATTAATTTTGTGTATATGTGTGTCTCCAATCCCCAAAGCAACAATATATTTTTAGGGAAAATAAAACTAATTAAACTCCACAGAAAAATTTAAATGCCAAATGATTAGTTGCTGGCCTAGAAAAATAAATATTTGCTGAAGAAATATTTACCTTTAATGGGAAAATCTTGGTCGAAAATTTGTTGATAGAATGGAAAAGTGGCAAATTATTTGGGTATGTGTTCCTTCTGTTGATGTAGATGAGTAAACATGAATAAACCTAGGACTACTGTAGCTGTTACCTTAAATTTAGACTTTGGTCCCTAATATATTAACCATATATTAACTATGTATATGAGTCATATGTAACTTCTTTCTTTCCTCTGTATTATATATTAATTTAATATTTGTTTTTACTGTGAAGAAACTGCCCATCTTAACTCTTCAAATAATCTACCCAAATTGTCAGATAATCTTCCATTGCTTATAACAGAGGTTCATTAGTTGTGACATTGGAAAGACTACCTGGGGAAAACTTATATATTTATAGCTCATAATATGTTGGGATTGTATTTTAGTAAATATTGTAATAGACTAATCTATAAAACTCAAGCTGCCAAAATTTGTAATGGTAAAGAAATAAAATTATTCTGAAGCTGGAAATGAGGCATAGCAGTCATCTTTTTCTATCAAATTAGTCCGAGGATGGGGCAAATTTTCCTGTAAGATAAAGCCATACCTTTTTCTGAGGGTAAGAAAGCATAGTGGTCCACACAGTGAATTCTAGAGAGACAACTGGGACATGAATCTGCATTTGAACTTACTAATTATATAACCTTAGATAATCTACCTACCATCTCTGTAGCTCAGTTTACTCAGCTGCAGAATAGGAGTAATATCCACCCACCTGGATTTCTGTGAATTAAATAAAATATTCTTAATTAAGGATTTAGTCCTGTAAAATCACGTAGCACATCCTTGATGGGTTCTACTATTTAGTACTGTTATCATTTTATTTGAATTTGTATCGCCAATGGATTCATGGGTGCACACATCTGAAAGGTCACGAAATGCATGCTATGTTCATTTTCCTGTCTGTTTGAAATATATAATCATTAAATTTATCATTTATTTATTGTCATATTTAAATATATAACTAATTTATTTATTTTACATATATGTAATTTATTTATTTTTGTTGTTTTTATTTCAAAATATTATTTAAGGGGCTACAAGTGTTTTTGTTACCTGGATACTTGTGTAATGCTTAAGTCAGGGCTCTTGGTGTGCCTGTCACCAGAATAGCGCTCATTGTACCCAATAGGTAAGTCTTTATCCCACATCTCCTTCCTGCCCTCATCCTTTCTTGGTTTCTCATGTCTTTTATATCACTCTGTACTTGTGTGTACCCACTGCTTAGCTCCCACCTATTAGTGAGAACATATGGTGTTTGGTTTTCCATTCCTGAGATATTTCACTTAGATAATAGTCTCCAGTTCCATTCACGTTGCTGTAAAGGACATTATTTCATTCCTTTTTATGGCTGAATAGTACTCCATATAGTATATATATATAAACATACACACACCCCATATTTTCTCTATCCTCTCATGCATTGCTGGGCACTTAGGTTGATTCCACATCTTTGCAATTTCAATTGTGTTGTTATAAACCTTTTAGTACAGGAGTTTTTTGATAAAATGGCTTTGTTTCCTTAGGTACATACCCAGGAGTAGGATTTCTGGATTGAATGGTAGGTCTACGTTTATTTCTTTGAGGAATCTCCCTACTGTTTTCCATAGAGATTATAATAATTTGAAGTCCCACCAACAGTGTATAAGTGTTCCTTTCTCTCTGCATCCATGCCAACATCTATCATGTTTTGATTTTTCAGTAATGACCATTCTGATGGAATAAGGTGGTATTTTACTGTGGTTTTAATTTGCATTTCTCTCATGATTAGTGATATTGAGCATTTTTTAATGTATTTGTTGACCACTTGTCTATATTTTTTTTGACAAACTTCTCTTCATGTCTTTTGCCTACTTTTTGATGGGGTCATTTAGTTTTTTCTTGCTGATTTGTTGGAGTTCTTTGTAGATTTTGGATATTAGTCCTTTGCCGGATATACAGGGCTGTCCAGAAAGTATCCAGTCATGTTATATGTTCTCATTATATTAACAACGGCTAGATATTTTCCAGACAGCCCTCATATAGTTTAAGAATATTTTGTCTCATTTTATGACTATCTAATCAATATGTTGATTATTTCCTTTGCTGTGCAGAAGCTTTTTAATTTAATCAAGTCCCTTTTATTTAACTTTATTATTGCTATATTTGCCTTTGGGGTCTTAGTCATACATAAACTCTTTGCCTAGGCCAATGTCTAAAAGAGTTCTTTCTATGTTTTCTTCTAGAATTTTTATGGTTTCATGCCTTTCATTTAAGTCTTTAATCCACATTGATTGGTTTTTGTGTATGGTGAGAGACAGGGATCCAGTTTCATTCTTCTGCATGTGGTTATCTAATTTTCTCAGCACCACTTATTGAATAGGGCTTCCTTTCCTGAGTGTATGTCATTGTCTGCTTTGTCAATGAGTAGTTAGCTGTACGTAGATGGTTTTATTTCTGGGTTCTCTATTCTGTGTCATTGGTCTATGTCTCTACATTTATACTGGTACTGTGCTGTTTTGGTTACTATAATCTTGTAGTATAATTTGAAGCCAGGTAATGTGATGTCTCCAGATTCATTCTTTTTGCTTGAGATTGGTTTGGCTATTTTGGCTCTTTTTTGGTTTCAAATGAAGTTTAGGATTATTTATTCTAGATGTGTGAAATATGATGTTGGTATTTTGATGAAGATTGCATTGAATCTCTAAATCACTTAGAGCAGTATGGACATTTTAACTATGTTGAGTCTACCAATCCATGAGCAAGGGATGCTTTTCCATCTGTTCATGTTATCTATGATTTCTTTCATCAGTGTTTTGTATAGATCTAAAATATATAGCTAATTTAAATTCTGATTAAACTGTTAGCTGTTTCCAATTTTATTCAATGGAATTAATTATATACTTAGGAATAGCAATGCTTAGAAGCATATCTGAGGGCATTCAAACTTAGCTTTTATTTTGGTTTTATACTTGTTCTGTCCAAAACAAGTGAGGTACTTCAAATTTTACTTATTGGAATGCATAGAAATAATAACAGTGATTGTAATAACATGCATCACTTTATAGCTTAAAAGGTATATTTATAAATGTTGAAGCTTTAGTGTTTCAGTAAATACCATCCTTACTTTCTCTCTCACATTTACAATTGATTGGAAGATAAACACATGAGGGGAGCGGATGAAGATCAACATAGCTTTCTTAGTGATAAAAATTAAACTGATGCATATAGTTTCCATGTACAGCTACAATGTGCTTCCTAATCTTTCATTCCAGAGTTAACTTAACTCTCCCAAGCTGTAGTCCTCATCCTCATAGGGACAAACCTCATCCTAATCTGGCTATTATATGACAAGAAAAGCAGATCACATTGTCTGTTCCCTACCCACAAGGTGCTGAGCTAATAATTCACCGCTATTCCCTTGACAGACAAGAGTGAGAAAATGTAGAAAGATGAAGGTGTCCCATCCATGCTTTTACTTTTAGAAAGCAGATTGGAAATTCTCTCACTTTTATGCATATGTTAGTGAGGGAAAAGTATTTGTCCGTAACAATCTCTGTGGTATTATTTGAACATCAGTTGATTTTAAAAGGATTTGTGTTTTTTTAATAATACTAATATTGTACAATTAAAGGCATTTACTAACCCAAGAAAACAGCAATATGATCAATTATTTACGTTAACTGTTATACAATCCCAATTATAAAATGAAATAGAACAAGAGGAAGTATACTTAAATGATTTGAAGCTCCTAGAATACAAATACTCTGTGCTTACTATAACTGTAAAGAAAGTTCACATATCTTTTAGATTGCCCCCAATTAATAGCAGTTAATAACCCATGATCATGTTTTGCTATTGGACAAAATATATAAATTGAAAGCATGCCATTTGAGGGATTTGAAGAAGTAGTCTGAAAACTTCTATCATTCTTTCAAAGGAGAGATACAAGATTGCAGGAAACAGGCGAGAAGAGGAGCAGATTGTTCTTAAAGAGGGATAATGAACACCTGCCTTGTGTGCAGTGTGGGTTTCTCGTAAGTGTTGACATAGGAAACACTCCAGGGATAGGGGAAATTGGTGATCTAGTAAAATATGGTCTTTAGCTAAAGGTCAAATGAAATTGTACTGGAAACCTTGGGGATACTTTAAAGTGGGAGCTAAAGACAAGGGGCTGCTCATTAGAGCTTGTGCTTAAGTACCAGTTTCACTTTATCAGGGAAATTGTTCATTTGTGTGAAAATTTGACCTCTGTCAGTTTGCCAAGCGGGCTGGGCCCTGAAATGATCTCAGGCTCACATGAGCTTGCAGAAGTTAAAGCCACCTGGGGACTACTTTCAAAGGACACTGCCAAGGTTAGTAGACCTAAAATCTGACCTTCCTCTTCTTCCTTTCCATTTATATCTGTTTGTAAAGTTCAAATAGTTCTTTTTAAAAGAATGCTCCTCAAATGCAATAAAATGATAAAAAAGATTCCAAAGGGATGCAGCTATAAAAAGAAAAGGTGAAATAAAAATGTTTCACCTAGGAAGGCTGGTTATTTAGGGAAATATAATTCAGATAGCTAGGTAACAATTACCATATTTCTTAACTTACATTACATTTAGCCTTACAATTTTATGATGCTACCATCTTTTAGCCAGAAGTCAGTATTATTGCTAATGAATTAATGAAGAAGAGAAGAGAGGCTTTTTCACCGGATATTTGTTATCCAGAGATGTTAATAATTAGGAATTCTTTAAATTGTCCAAATATTTGGGCCCTCTTATCACATAATACAATTAAGCTGCAAAGGAAAATGGAATTATGGATCCTGACTAAATAGAATAGATACGTAATGATGGAAGGAAATTTGAATTTTAAAAATCTATGTTAAGCACCTACTGCATGATAATATTTTTGGTTTTTGCTTCTTGTTTCCCTATGAAATTATTATGCTTTTGAATATATCTCACTCGTTTATTATCAGTTCGCTCCCACTAGTGTATGTGCTTTACAAGGGAATGGACTTTGTCTCATTAACTGGTGTCTTGCTGACATCTAGAACAGTACCTGGCCGGTAATTTCTTTGCATTGTTTCTATTAATACATGGTACCTATTTGTATTATTTTACTGTTTCTTTAATGAATAAATACACATGACACATATATGCGTATATATTATCTCATTTAATAATGTTAACAACTATGTGAACTAGTGATTTAAAAAGTGAAAACGTTGATACTTATTTTCCTAACTAATGAGTGATTAACAATTGTTATCTGTGACTTCTAATTCTATAGACTTCTCACTATCATAATAGAGACCATTTTTATTTGTAATATAGAGTGTTTTTATTTATACCATTAGCATAGAGCCCTGAACAATTTTCTTGGCGTAAGTAAAATTACTGTGACTCAGGCCAGGCGTGGTGGCTCACGCCTGTAATCCTAGCACTCTGGGAGGCCGAGGCAGGAGGATTTCTTGAGCTCAGGAGTTTGAGACCAGGCTGAGCAAGAGTGAGACTCCGTCTCTACTAAAAATAGAAAGAAAATTAGCCGAACAACTAAAAAAATATATATAGAAAAAATTAGCCTGGCATGGTGGCGCATGCCTGTAGTCCCAGCTACTCAGGAGGCTGAAGCAGAAGGATCGCTTGAGCCCAGGAGTTTGAGGTTGCTGTGAGCTAGGTTGACGCCACAGCACTCTAGCCCGGGCATCAGAGTGAGACTCTCTCTCAAAAAAAAAAAAATTACTGTGACTCAAGTACTTTATTGGGGGCTTTGCATACATTGGTTCATATATGTGTGGGGACGATAAGGCTGTTACAAGCTTGAACCATAGAAAGTGTTCAATATTCCAGTATTTTTAACTTGCGTAAATAACAATTTCAAGTGGTTCCATCTAATATTTTGCAAGAGGCATTAAATAAATTGTACAAGCCCAATACCAGTCAGCAATAAACTTAAGATCCGAACCAGTATTTAATTACAAGCGCCCTGTCGTTTCCCTTTCTTCTCCAATAAGGGTTTGGCCGTGGAATCTTAGGAGTCCTCTAGACAGGGATAAAAATGTCACGGTATTTTGGATATTCTCTTTCATTTAAAACAAACATGGATTTACATGAAGTAAAATGCAAAATGACATGACAACATGTCTTCTTTAGACAACAAAAGGCTGCAGAGACATCTCACACTGTGTGGGATCACTTTGCTATTAGGAGTACTCTATTTAGAAACTGTAAGACGCAGAGTATACTCCTGGAGTCTCCTCCTCTAACGCAATCTTAGAGCAAATGTCCACTTTGAGTTAGCTGTTAATCAACACGATGGTATAATATACCGGGAACAAGAAAAAGGTTATTTTCTTTGAAGGAAAAAAAATCTACCTGTTATGAATATCATCAATATGTAGAGAATTGTTTCAGGTAGGGTAGTCAATGTTAAAGTAAGCATCAACATATTTACTAATAGTTGAAAAATGGGTATAGATGGATGTGGTGTATACTTAGGGAATATGTACTTTTGTTGGAAATTTTAAAAGTTATTTTCTCTCTTTTTCAATTATTTTCTATATGCATTACTTTTTTCTCTTCCCTTCTCAAACTATTTTAATGCAAAAAATTATAATTGCTACATTTCTATTATGCTATACATCATTAAAATGAAAGAGAGTATTTCTGGAAAACTTTTATTTATCTAAGAGGTATTATTTAAGTCCTGGTTGTAATTTAGAAACTTATGAAATTTGCAAATACTTTTTGATTTTTCATTTAAACAGTAAAGAGTTAAAGAAAGAAAGTATGCAAAGATACAAAGAAGACACTGCTACAAATAAATAGTGCAGGGACCCAGATGTTATTTATATAAGTAACTATCTCAATTGATTTTCAATGAAAAACATTCATTTCCAATTAGAATTCTGAATGGCATCACATAAATTATTGAATGAACTGATTATCAAAATTATAGTCATCACACAGAGCTTTCTGAGCAGCTTCCCTTTGTTAAAATAACTTGTATTCTCTGCAGACATACAAAAACATCTCTGACTCTTTGACTTCTGGGGCTTTTTGTTTTGTTTCGTTGCCTTAAATTCTCATTTCATGAACAAAGGATTATGCTAAAGAAAATTAAATTAGATGTGATTGTATGTGTAGCTGATTTCTATACTGCTACTCAAATTTCTATTCACTTCTTATTAAAGCAATTAAAAAAAAAATACTCATGCCCAAGTAACATTTCACACTGGCAACTCATTAGCTTTCTAGGGAGTTTTATCAAGAAGTAATAGGGAAGGCAGAAATAGTGTTTATTTTTATGTGGGGTATAATGTGAGTAGGGATAATATCTATAATCCTCAAGAGAGATAGACAGATGAGTTTATTTTTTCCTTTAAGAAGACAGAAAAGAGAAAGTCATGCTAACATTAAGATTTGAAATGAGATAAACAGCGCTAACAAAGACCCAGTGCCTTTCACAATCACGCCAGCTAGAGCTAATTGTATTAGTTATGGTAATGGTGCCCTCCAGAGGAATTTCGTAGAAATTCGAAAGACTAAGAAGGAGCAGGGAAAATTGAAGGCTGTGGAAGTGACGAATTGAAATACAAGCATTAAAAACTAAATTAACGTTTTAATCTTTTGCGGATAATTAATATGTCCTTTAGTTTACATTTGGTGCTGAAAGCTGACACTATGACTGCAAATATCAACGACCATGTTTTCTAATATTGCAGGCCATTTGTGAATCTTTATATATTATATTCTCAATATAATCTATAATATGTCATACATGGAAAAGTAGCTCAAAAAATATATTTTTAAAAAGTAGCTCAAGGAAGCAGCAAAGGACTAAGATTAGAGAATTCAAAATCATGATCTCTTTATTACTTTTCTTTCATGGCATTCTTTTGGCAAATTCTTTAGAATTTAGTGTAAAGAAATTGTAATTTTATATTAGTACATCTGAAATGAGGTAAAATTATAAACTGTCATCATCAATCATTGGAAGTAAATTGAAATGGGGGCTCCGCAGCACTAGCTTATGGGTAACAAAGCCAAAATTAGCACCGCAAAGTAGCAACAGGTTAAAAGCAGATGATGAGTAAAGGCAAAGGCAAACATGAGGCCTCCTTATCTTTGTCAATTAAATATTTAAATTTTAGAGAACGCACAGTGACTATTTCACAGGATATTTTATTGTCATTATCATCAAAATTGTTTTTTGTTATTTTACCCCGTTAGGCACTGAGGTAAGTGCTGGGAAAGAGAATTCTGTATCTAAAGATTTAATGGCTTTTTACCTCACGTGCCACGATGCTTTTCTACATTTGAATTCTTAAAGGAAAAAGCCAATCGGGAGAAAGCAAGCGCCTCAATAATTTACTAAAATAATTATAAAGAGCTGAAATTTTGATCTTAAAATACGACACTAGATTTCTTAGAACTATGTTGGTGTGGAAAAATATTTCGATAAATTACTTGGTGTAGGAGTGATGGCAGACATCGAAATGGATAATATTTAAGAAGCTCTAAGTGAGAGACAGGGACAACTTTTCTGTTTTTGTTTTCGTTTTTCATCCTGAAAAAAGAAAGGAAACAGAAGTGACTGGGGGGGAACAAAAAGCACCAGAAAACTGTTTTGTCACTAGGCTGGTACTCTATCAAATGGGAAATCAGCAGAAATTATCAGGGCTGGAGAGGTGGCCAAAGGCCTGAGGGGATGTTGCAATATGAATCCTTCTCCTTCTTGTACTAAGATGTTCTTAACTAAAGAAATTATTTAATATTTCAAACACGCAGATAATGGAAAATTTATGTAACAGGTACCAGTGTACACAGTACCCAAGGGCAACAACATTACCATATAGGCCGTTTTGTTTCTTTTATATAAAAATAAAATATTAAAGATACAGTTCAAATGAAGCACAGTCTCATATCCTTCCTTTATCCCCAGAGGAAACCACTATTTTGAAGTCAGTATGCATATCCTTGTATTAATTTATATTTTTTCACTCTGTACATGACTATATCCATACGTATATACGTACATATATGTGTGCATATATCACTCAGTAACTTATTGAGCTTACTGATTAGAATTTACATGCTTGTTATACTACAGGAATAGTTTGTTTTTTCACCCCAGATTATATTTTATTTTTTATTTTGATATGTAAAGATCTAGTTCATTTCCAATAGCCATCTAATGCCCCATCTTATGAATAAGCCGTAATATATTTATCCATTACTCTCTTGGTATACTGTTAATTATTTTTTATCAATATCACAAGCAACTTGGAATGAATTCCTCACTCTTTCTCCTCAAACATCTTTGAGAAAGTTGCCAAGGTAGTTGTCTACAAGTGAAATTGCACGTCTTAGGTTGTGTTCATAATTACCAGTGCTTAGCAAAATCAAATTGCTGTGTGCTGCAATTTTGAAAATTTACACTTCTACCAGTAAAATATAAGAGTATGCACTTCCATCCAACAATTATCACAAGAGTTTTAAATGTATGCCAATTTTATTATTGTAGTATGGTATTTTATTTTGAAAATTTCTATTTCTCTTATTGTGAGTTAAGTTGAACAGCTTTTCACTCAGTATTGACCAATTGGAATTCTCTTCTGTGAATTCCCTGTTCATATATTTTGTCTATTTCTCATTTTGATTATCTTAATATACATTTTTAATTGCAATCATTTGTTGATTACATGTATTGAAAATTCTGTTACATTTTATTTTGTCTGCGGCATCCTTTCTAAATAGTCAAATAGATAAATCGTTTTTTTTTTTTTTTAGTTTTATGCATTTTCTACCTTCTTTAAGAAACTATTTCCTATCCCAATTTCATAAGACATTTTTCCCTAAACAGCTTCTAAAAGTTTTAAGGAACTTTGTATATTTCAAAATCAATTTACGTAGATATTTTCTCACATATGGTATAAAGAGGAAATATAAATTTATCCGTTTCTACAAATATAGCCAATTACCTGTCACTGTTAATTGAAGAGTCCATTTCACTACTGATTTGTAATGCTGCTATATTATATATGCACACACCTAATTTAGATATACAAACACATATATACACGAAGTATTCCTAGTCACATTATTTTACTTCTGTTTTATTATAAATAGTGTCTGTTTATGTTACATTTTTAAATTGCTAATTACAAATATTAGAACACTATTAAATGTTTTTAATTTATTCTATTCTGTAACCAGCAATTTTGCTGAATTCTATTATTTGTTCTAGTAGCTTGCCTATGGCTTTTCCATATAAATTGTCATTATAAAAACAAACCATTCTTTCTAATTATTATGACATTTCTTTTTCTTGTCATATTATGCTGGCTAGAGCCTCCAATGCAATGTTGAATAGAAGTGGTGTTTATTTTCCTATCAAATTCCTCATGAAAATACAATTATTTTCAATGCATTTGGCCAAGAATCAGGTCTGTTAAATATTTCTGTTTATACACTACTAGATATTTCTGTCTATTTCTATTATATATATTTTTATTAGGGTAAGAATGTTCCCACTCATTCCAAGTTTACTAATACTTGTTTTCTTCAATTAGTATAAAATTTTAACTTAAAAAATGTTTCCATGCACTGATATAATCATATGGGTTTGTTTGGACTGTTAAATATAATAAATCTTAATTAATTTCCAATGATAAAACATTCCTGGGTTAAAATCAATTTGGTTATGAGACACTACTTGCTTTATTTTTAAAATACTATATACTTAAGATTTTTGTCCCAATGTTTTAAAATAAACTTGAATTACAATTTTGTTTTGTCTCATTTTTGGGGGGGATCTTTTGTCTAACCAAATTATATTGACTTCATAAAAGAGAAATAAATTTCCATCTTTTTCCAGTTTCTGGAAGAGTTTATCCACAATAAAGTATTTGTTCCTTCAAGGTTTTGTATATCTCATATGAACAAACGAAAAAAAACACAAACTTGTACTCTATGTTGGAGGCATGGTCTATTGATCACAATTGTTTTCATTATTGTGTTGTTCAGATATTCTGTCTTCATCCTTGCTTTCTGTAGTAGTTCTTAAAGAGCTGGGTTAAAATCTTCAAAATTTCGAAATGTTTTTGCAGATTGTTTAAGTATCTCATTTTAATTATTTTAATTTTTGTTCTCTAAATTTTCAAGTTATAATGCCAGGTGCATTCAGGTTTAGGATTTTTATGTCTTGCTGTTGAATTTTTTATTATTTCTATAGAATATCTGTATTTCCTAATAATGTTTTTTGCTTTTAATTATTTTTTCTCATGTTAAAATAAATACCACAATTTTCTTTTCATAAGTATTGCCTGACATAAGTTTTTATATAAACTCTAAAATTTCTCTGTTTTAGATATGTTCCACATTTTATATTTTTCACATTTCATATAGTATATTTATTTACTATTTATTTTCTCTCTCCTATTTGAAATTGAGTTTCCTGAGTGCAGAAATGTTTGTTGTTTTGATTCAATGTTGTACTGAAATTACCTAGAACAATTCTTCGCACATATCATGTTCTCAAAAGATATTTGTTGAATGACTTTTCATGATGGAGCATATAAATTGCATTTCATGGATGCCTTTATACTTCAATCACCCTTCCATCTTTTATTTAATTTTTCTCTATTATGTTATTTTACCTTATCTTTCCAAAATTGATCACATCATTATCATTAAAACTAATGCTTACCAATTTATATATCATTTAGATGTGCTCATTACTAACTTCATCTCTCACTATTGTTAATTACATGACACTTTTCCTGTGCTTCCTGCAGTATACAGTTTAGTATTTTTTTTGATGATTTGTTGAAAATGCCATTTTTTTTCCTATTTCTTGAAAGCTAATTTAATTTGGTATAAAATACTAAGTTTCTATTATTTCCCCTCAGCAATTTAAAGATAGTATTATGTTAATTGAATGATTTCCTTTGTTGCTTTTAAGAAGTCTTTGTAAGTCAAGCTTTTATGTAAGATTGATTTTAAGATTATTTTGAATTCATTTCTATTTATAAATAAAATTATATTTATTTTTATTTTAATATGGATTTTAATCTATTTTGTTCGTATTAATTGGCTCTTGATTTGCTTCTTCAAAGCCAGGTTTCTTAATTTTCATCAAATCTGGAAAAGATTTGGCATTATATTAACATATTTGAAGATTTTCTGTCTGAAGACTTCTCTGTTCTGTCCTTTAGTAACTCTTATGAAAAATAATCTATTCTCAGGGCTCTTAACTGTTTTCAGATTTTTAATTTTATCTTTTTTATACTTTTATGCTATCATTCTGGGCAGTTCCCTCACAACTACCTTCCAAATTATTAATTATTGCTTTAACTTAATCTAATCTTCTATTTAATCCATTCATCAAGTGCTTATATTTTATTTTAATTATTTCTTTTAATTTCAAACAGAAATTTTTATTCTTGTTTAACTCTGCTTTTTCCAAATATCTGTAGTCCTACAACATTCACTTTCATAACATTTGTTTTATTCTATCATATTTTGTTTTTTTCTTACAAATTTTATGCCTTCCTTTATTGCTTCAATGATTTTATACATAGATTTGTTTTATTGTTTTGATTTAGCCCCATTATTTCAATATTTTGGCTTCTCTTTGTTATAGCTGATGATTCATTTATGATACTTTGTTCATTCATTCATGTTATGATCTATTTTTAATTGCAATCTCCTCTTTAGCAAGGCTTGTATTATTTTTTTTCCTTGTCAAATCCCAGATAGCCTGGACTTTAAAAAGAGTGATGTTACATATTTTCAAGCGTATCACTGAATTAGGACAACTTTTTTTTTTATGCTTATCTGTTGGACCAGGGATTTTTGCAGTACACAAAGAGCTGTATTCACATACCATATCACCCCGAGGCACAGGCGTCAGGTCCCGATTTCTCAAAAGGGGACACTTTCCTCACCTACAGCCACAGCAGGGAAAAGTGTTGATTTTCTTGTCTCCTGAGTTGGTGGTCACAGAACGTCTAATACTACTTTCACTTATTGAGCAGCCCTTTGCAGGTTCAAGATTTATTGTAATTGTCTGTTTTAACTCACACCACCAAAGTGACTACAGAATAAGCTTTTGCTCCTAACCCTAGATTTTGTATCCTCTCTGTTTGTGCCACTGGGAATTTTCTTGTCTTTAATGAGAACTTAGATAATTGATTCATATAATTCAGCGCTTCCAATTGTTTGTAGGGATAAGGGAGAGATTTTTGCATTAGCTTAGGTGGCAATTTTATAGAAATAGGAGTTTTGATGATGTAATTTACTACACTAACAATGCTAGGTATAAGTGAATTTTAATGGAAAATGAGGATGGTGCCCAAACATATATCTGGGTTGACATGGTACAGAATAAAAAGAGCATGTGTAACAGACAGCAGGATTTCAAAAGTGAAATTGAACAAAAATATCACGAATATTTACAGAAATATGGTAAGTTTTACGTACTCACAAGATATATGATTAAGAGTTCAAGCCAATCTTACCAAGACTAAGTACAGCTCCATAAAGTGATAAAAATTGATGCCAAATGATGTTGGATCACTGTGTTATAATAATCTACAAAAAATAAAATTATGATTATTAAATAGGCCTATCAAAGAGAAGAGCACAGGTGCAAAAGTTTTAGGAATTCTTTTTAATAATAATCCATACTTAGTAACAGAATATAATTAACTTGAGAGTTCTGTTACTACTTTTTAAAGCAATATTTCAATGTATTTCAAGAAGAGATAAATTGAATTTTCAATTAAATAAAAAATGGAAAAACATAACATTCTGCTATAATGTAATCCTATTTCTAATTACTAGTATTAAAATAATGTAAGTTGCCATGTAGATGTATTAGTCTCACACTGCACCAGGTTTCTTGCAATTTTTAGGAATTATTATTATCAGTAATATTCATCATCATGTTTTAATGAAAAATGTAAGTTTCATTAATTAAGCTGTTTGGGGTCTAGGGTAACTCATTCATTTAGTTGGTTCTAATAAGGCCCATGTCTATACATACAAACGTACACATTTTCTAATAATATCACACATATTAATATTCTGAGAAAACTAAATAACCATTAAGCTTTTAATTTTTAAAACTTTACAGATTAAAAAAACTGAGATTAAGAAGTTAAAAGTTTAAGAAATTTACCTAAAATGACAAAATAATTTGAGCTACCCTATGGGTCTCCTAATTTTGGATGAAAGCACTTTTCGCTAGACCAGTAGTTCTCAATGTGTATAAATATAAATCTGGGGGTCTCAGACATCCTTTGATGAGATTCACGAAGTCAAAACTATTTCCATAAAAATACAAAATGTTATTTGCCTTTTTCACTGTGTTGACATTTGCACTGATAGTACAAATGTCATTGTGGGTAAAGCTGCTACCACAGTCAAGGAAGTGGCTGCAAAATTTTTTTAGTAGTTATTGTATTCCTCATTGGCACACAGGGATGGTAAAGACTCAGTTTCATTAAAAATGAAAGCAGTAAAAATACATTTTTTACAATCCGATGAAACAGGATAATTTTTTAATAAAATCTCAACCCCTGGATGGAAATTGTGTTAACATAACACACTTTTGTTGTATATCAAATGATAACGATTGTCTGCAGGAGAAGCAAGTGTTCAGTTGGTTGAATTGAAAGCTGAACTAGCCCTCTTTCTAAGAAACACCATTTTCACTGGAAGGAATGACACAAATAAACTATGGCTATTCAGACTTGGGTCTTGAGTATTTGGTAGTCTCAAAAATAAAAGAAGTAAACTTATCACTTCAAGGAAAACAATTAACTGTATTCGTTGCCAATAACAAAATTGAATATTTGAAGCAAAAATCTGAATTTTGTGAAACCTATATCCGCCACTCCTAGTTTTATATGTTCTTAATGCTTAAAGATTTAGGTCAGTGATAATATTAAGAAATGTGACTTGTTTTGAGATATTATATAATAAAATGCGTCAACATTTGGATCATTGCATAACTCAGTAGATCAGTATTTTCCAAATAAATAATGCTTGATCTTACAAAATCATACATAAGTAAAAAAAGTCCATTGCAATATAATCCAGTGAATTTTAATGTAATAGTGTGTGAAAAGTTTTTTACTTGGGTTACAGATTTCATATTGCAACTAACATTTAGACAACTATCACTTAGTGAGTTTTAGTGTACCAACAAATAATGATATCCACAATGATCTGAAAAGGCGAATACAATATTTCTGTCTTTCCAATGACATATCTGAGTGAGACTGGATTCAAAACAATATATTACAACAGATTGACTTCAGATGCAGGTATCAAAATCCATTTGTCTATTAAGCTAGACACTTATGAGTTTTGGAAAAATGTGAAAATATGCCTACCTTCTCATTTTTTGTTTTCAGAAAACATAGCTATGTTTTCATTAAAATGTGTTATTTATTTTGCCAAGTAATGTTTTATTGTTGTTTTAAAATAAATTAATAAATATATATTTTAAATTTTTCTAAACTGTAATTTTTAATATGGTAAATCTCAATAGATATAACCCATACAAACAAAATCTTTTCAGAGGTTTTTATGTTTAAAAGTGTAAAAGATTCTTGAGACCCAAAAGTTTTGAGAACTGCTGCATAGATTGGACTCCATACCTTAACAGAAAAAATAAAGCCAGTAATCTTCTTAAAAAGTATATGACAAAGCTACAACATAGACTTTTAATTCCAACTCTGCTAAATCATCAATGCGATCGTTAGACCTTAGACTGGTAACAGCAAAAGAGGGTGAGAATATTTAAAAATAATAAAGTTTCTAAGAGAAGTTTCTAAAAGTCCTCTTATAGCATTGGTCTCCAATCCCAATCCTTGGGAATTAGTTCAAGAGGGAAGTTTAAACAACTAGATTATTATAATACTCGTAACAGTTTAAGTATATAAATTAAATGTTTCAATAGCGAGTGTTAACGGAAGAGATTGGAGAAACTGATTTTATCAATCACTCGAAGTGCTCAAACAAATCATGGCAACATGTAGTTTCATTTGTGTAGCAACCGATAAGATAAAATCAACAGTGACCAGAACTCCTTTCATAGCATTGTAGTAAATCATTAAACACGAAATGAGCTTTGGAGCAAGCCCTGCCAACATGTCTAATGGCAAGAGAAATAAAACTTAAAGAAGAAAATATAAGGTAAGTAGTATGAATGTACAGTGTATTGTGAAATGTACTCTGTAATGAAGTTTTTAATATCAGAGGTGTTTGACTTATATAATCATAGAAATGCCTGAATAATTATAAATTATTAATTCATAAATGGAGTTTGAATTCCATAAGGAAAGTTTTTCTTTGTGTGTGTGTGTATACATACTATATATATATATATTTTTTTTTAATTTTAAGGATGGTTTTCCTGGATAATAATTGTTGAGAAAAGAGGGCAAAACACGAATGATTTAGTCTAATAATTTAATTATCGAGAATCTTGGTTCAAAACTCTTCTTTTAGAGACGGCACTTTAAACCCAGAAAGAGTAAATGACATGGTGAAGGTCAGTATCTCAGTTCCACCTTGTCCAAAGTACAATTCAAATTCAAAGAAAGAAAACAATAAAATAAAAACTTTAAAAACACAAACAACTATCTACATTTTAATTGCAATTAGCATTCATAAGGAGTAGTAATTACAGTAGGTGCTAAACTATCAAGAAACAAGTGGTGAGAAAATAAAGTTCTTATTACAGAGTTATCAATTCAGTTTTTTCATCTATTTAGTTTAAGAAACTGGCTTTCATTTTTAATGCATACTTCCATTTTCTATAATTCCTCCATTTTCAAATGGAATTTCAAATACAGAAACTCTAAATGCAATACTGGGTTTCATACTTAATTTGCTACTTTAATAATATGCTTATAGAAAATTAAAACAAAACTAAAAAGTTTGGAAAATATTTAAAAGGCACTAAAAACTCTTTAATTTATTAAATACCCTGGAGAAGTTTATGTGCTGGGTATTATAATAGATAAAAGAAATACCAAGAAAATTATGACTGAATCCCTGCCTTCAAGAGCTTACATTCAATAGGAGAGAATGAAGTGACAATTATTGTGCAAGGTACAGTGTGATAATAACTATGAGACACAGATACTATATTACACGAGTTTAGTATAAAATAGTGATAAAAGAACATTAGCTGTCAAAGTGATCTTGGTAAATTGAAGATATCAAATCGAACAAAATAACTTTATCTACTAAAGAAAATGTGTGGAAGAATAAGACATTTTCCTCCAAATTCCATAATATATAAAAGAGTAAGAAACTAACTGCCAGTCAATGGAGGTAATAAAGTAATCATAATTTAATAGCAGAGCCTAAAAAGAAAATAAAAGAATTCTAAAATAATTTTGGTATAGTTAGCTCTGGTCAAACCCTTAGAAGAGAAATTATAAAATTTAGTGTGTTAGGTAGTATAACAAATTAGAATCCTGAAGGTTCTTGGTGGAGTGCTAAAAAGGTATAATACAATAGAAGATTTGGTAATTTTCTATGATTTGGTAATGATGAACTTTACCTTACTTTTGGTGGAATTCCCAACTTATCTCATACTTGCTTTCTGGGTCTCAGAACTACATTAGTCCAGGAGACGAATGAATCAGATCATTTTCTCCATAACTTACATTATCACTAAAAGTGATTTTCAAGTAAGTTAAAATGTTAACCAAATCAGGAAAGTACTAGAATTTCCAATCAGTTAATCAGGTATGTCTTAGGCACTACTGTAATGCTATCAAATTGCTTCCTACTGTGGAGGGTAACTAAAGGAAGATCCAGTCTCGCTCACAGGAATTGCACAGTATCTTTGTTAACAACAGACATGATACTATATAAGAAAGACACCCGCACCCGAATGTTCATAGCAACACAATTCACAATTGCAAAGATGTGGAAACAACCCAAGTGTCCAGCAATACATGAGTGGATTAATAAAATATGGTATATGTATACCATGGAGTACTATTCAGCTTTAAGAAACAATGGTGATATAGCACCTCTTGTATACTCTTGGATAGAGCTGGCACACATTCTACTAAGTGAGGTATCCCAAGAATGGAAAGATAAGCACCACATGTACTCACCATCAAATTGGTATTAACTGATCAACACATAAGTGCACATATAAGAATAACATCTATTGGACATTGGTCAAGGGGGAGGGGGAGGGGGA
>CAUYSK010089661.1:0-22658 GCA_963575035.1 Avahi laniger
AGAGAAAAAGATATGCTTATATACTATTGGTGGGACTGAAAATTAGTACAACAGTATGACAATACTGTGGAAAACAGTATAGAGATTCTTCAAAGAGCTAAAAGTTCACTTACCATTTGATCCAGCAATACTATTACTGGATATCTACCTGTAGGAAAAGAAATCATTTTATAAAAAGACACCTGCACTCAAATGTTTACCGCAGCACACTTCACAATTGCAAAGATATGGAATTAACTTAAGTGCCCTTCAATTCATGAGTGGATAAAGAAAATGTGGTATATATAGTATATATATGTAGTATATATGGTATACTATATATAGCATATGTAGTATATGTATATACACACACACACATACACACACCACGGTGTACTACTCAGCTATAAAAAAGAATGAAATATGCCATTTGCAGCAACTTGCATGGAACAGGAAACCATTATCCTAAGTGAAGTATCTCAGGAATAGAAAAACAAACACCACATGTTCTCACTAATAAGCGGGAGCTAAACGATGGATGCACATGGGCACAAAAGAAGTAAAGGTCATTGGAAACTAAGAAGTGGGGAGAGTGGGACGGAGGTGAGGGATGAAAACTTACCTATTGGGTAGAATGAACACTGTCCTGGTGGTGGCATCCTGAAAGCTCTGACTTCAGCACTACAGAGTGTATCCATGTAAGAAAAACTTTTATGCCCCCTTAATATTTTGAAAATAAAAAAAGTAATATAAGACTTGACTAAATGGAGAAATAAAGCAGATTCAAAGATAGGAAAATTCAACAATATAAAAATGTCAATTCTCCCCCAAGAAATTTATAAATTTAATAAAATTCAAACAAAAATCTCCAACGGGATTTTTTGTGGATCTTGACAAGTCAATTCTATAACTCATATAAAAGTGAAAAGATCCAAGAAAAAATAACATATTACTAAACATAAAGTTTTCAAGAGAGGAGGCTCACCCTAGAAATTACATTTGACTGTCATGTCATTTTACTAAGTATAGTGACTGAACACATGTAGTACCGGCACAGGATAAACAAATCAGCATGACAGAATTAAAAGCCTAGAGACAGATCCTTGTTATATGACAACATTGAGCTCATAACAGATGAAGAATTCAACAAATGGTCTTGAGACAATTGAGTATCTTTATGTAAAAAAAAAAATCCAAGTGAATTAAATATCTAAACATAAACTCTATCACTACGAAAAAAGAATGTAGGAGAAGAGATTTATGTTCTAGGCTTTCCTTTAAGAGAGCCAGAAAAATAGCAGAGAAGCGCAGCGGAAGTGTGCTGGGCCCATAAAAGAGCCAGAAAACACCAAATATAAATGTTGACTAAGAAAAATTCAAAACTTCTTATTGACAAAATAACACTACATACAAGGTTAAAGGATAAGAAGCAGAATGAAAAAATATTTACAATGTGCGTAACTATCAATGTTTTCAGTACTGAGAACATAAATTAAATCCCATGATCAGAAAGAAAAAGGAGAGATATTGAGTTAAGGATAAGAATAAACAATTTGCAAATTAGGAATAATGAATGCCTAATAAACACAAGAAAAGTTACTATATCTCATTAATGATCAAAAAATACAATATAAAAATGAGACACTACTTTTCTCAAAGTATGTTGGCGAAAATTTTAAAGCCTGGCAATATCAAGTATTTATCGGAATGTTTGGTGATGTGGGAACTCTTCATTCTCTGAATTTGTTAGTGTTAAACTAAATATGTGCATACCCTATAAATTCTACTTCTGTTTATAAATCCTAGACAAAACTCTTACGTATGTACATAGAAAGATAAGTACAAGGATGTTGTGGCATCATTTTTAATAATAAAAAATAAATTAAGCAGTTTAAAATGGATTAACTACAGTATATGTTTCTATGTGTGTATAATTGAGGAAAGGTCTTGAACCATGGTGTTAAATGAAACAAGCCAGATGAAAATGGTATTTGCAGATACAAAATGATATGAAAAGATGACATACGCAAAGTAAAGTAAAAAAATATTTAAACCCACCAGATTGCTTAAGGGTCCACATGTATATGAAATCACTTTTAAAAATTGTTAAAAACACATTGAACTCCAAAGAGCAGAGCAAAGGGAATGAACCTGGGATAGTTCAAAGGGATTTCAAACATCCCTGTAATATTTTCTTTTTTAAAAGAAAAATTGGTAACAAATGTGACAAACGTTACATTATAGGTGGCATGACTACTTTTTTGAGTATTTTAAAAAATATCTTAAAGTAAAAAGAAAGCAAATAAAGCAAATATACTGTGTAACTCTAAGAAGACAGGTCACCTTGGCAAATTTGGCTATGGATCACCAATGTATTCCCCTGCATAAGATCTAACCCTTCTTACAATACGTCCTGTCTTTTCAAATATTTCTGGAACTCTCTAAAGTGACTACATATCCTTACCCACTAGTCCATCAGAACAAATCTTCTCTGGTTTCCTGTATTTCATCCACTGTCCATGCCGCTCATTGAGTTAGCTCCACTTACTTCCCTGGCTAATGCCCTTCCTTGTCAAGAGTGCTGCCTTGGATATGAAAAAAGCCACTGATCCTCAAAGTGTCCTGTGGTTCTGGGTTGCACCAGGATGGAGATCTCATACTCCACACTGATACTTATCTGGAACCCAAAATAGCACAGTCTCATAACAAATCTCAATAAAATTGCTGTTTAGTCATCTATGAACAAGATGCATATACTTACACACTCAAGGAATAGTTTTCAACATTAGTGCAACCCAAATTCATACTTAGAAAACAAATGGTTTTCTTCTATGTAGGTTTTCTCATTCTCACATGGAGCAGTTTGGTTACTCAGAGTCGTAGTGTATCAAACATTTCCTTTTCAAACCTTTTTCACATGATCTCCGCTTTACTTTTTCATGTTTGGCCCTTTCTAGTGATTTCCCTAGAACAAAAGAACAAACTTCCCCCAAAGTATATTTAGTATTTCACCTCTTGCTAAACCGAAAACTCTTTGTAACTTTGAAATTGTTATTCCTAGCTTCACTGAGTTTTCAAAGTCTTATAATTAATGTTCTGCCAGGGCTAAGGCACAAAATGTCATATGATCACCACCCCCAGCAATCTCTTTTGTTCACCCTCCCAAATCTTGTGACATTTTATCAAATGACTATATTTCAACCTTTTTCTAAATGACCTATGAGCAAAGAATAAATTTTTAGTTTATTATAATAATAGTCTTTATAATCACTATTAGGTCATAATTCATAAATAATGTTTATCTATAATAATTATGTGAAATTAACATTTGATACTAACTGAAAACTAATATCTAAATATTAATAATTCCTAATACTGCATGCCATCCCTCACCACTCCACATACCTACAGTTTATGTGAAGTTGTGAGTATATTGATGCCTCCGGCTTTGTCCTCCAGCCTTCTGGAGAAAAACAACAGAGGGGTTGATTTATCATATTTCATTGCAGCTTCCTTCTTAAGAGTGAGAGTAATCAAGTGTTCTCGGGAATTCTTTTCTTCTCCTGCTATAAAGAATGATTTCAGGAACTTGAACTTTGTATTGTACTGATTTGTTAGAGTTCTTTAAAACCCACCAATATGCTGCAATTAAAGTGTCCTTTGGCTTTCCACAGGGTTCTGGTCCCATGCTCTGACTGGCTACATTTATTTATGTTAATTCAAAACCTACGTGGCACATGTGCACATATAGTAGTAACATTCATCAGGTGTTGGGCAGGTAGGAGGGGGGAGGAGAGGATGGGTATATTCACACCTAAAGGGTGCAGTGTGCACCATCTGGGGGATGGACATGCTTGAAGCTCTGACTTGGGTGGGGCAAAGGCAATATATGTAACCTAAATATTTGTACCCCTGCAATATGCTGAAATAAAAAATAAATAAATATTTAAAAAATAAATTTAAAAAATCCTCCATGGCATATTTTCCTGTCTCTTTTGTGTTCATATTTTTCTGCATTTTCTAAAATTATTGATTTTAAGTGAAAAATAAATTAATGCAAAAGCTAAAGAGAACAGACATAATATGGGTTTATCATAAGATATAGAATTCCTAAAGTAAGATAGCTAAGATATTTTTGAAGTAAGACAAGAAATATAACTAAGTAATGGAGACCTAGAAGAAGTTATACCTTCTTCTTTAGGTTAGTAAAGTGGAGTTAAAACTGACTTAATAAGGAATAGCATATTCTTGTGAGATTTAACATTCCCAAAAGTCCCTTTTGTGGTGTTCCAAGTGGATTTTCAATGGGAACTCAGCACATAAATTTTTAAAAAATACTAATTCGTTTTATTTTCTTTTTAGCAATTGTTCCAATAGCAGCCAGTAAGTTCATATTGTCTTTCTCAGTTTCCCCTGGTCTTCCATAGGATGTGAGTTCCTTTATTTGCACTTACATGTTTGACATATACCTCTCAGAACCCTGAGAGTCACACTGTTTTCCATCTATTTTCCTCCACATTTTCTAGTATTCCTTTAAGTTATAAATTTTTGTTGTTGTTGTTTTTGGTTGTTGGTGGTGGTGGTGGTGTTTTTTGTCTTGGTTTGGTTTGGGTGTTTTTTCTTTTTATTTTTTCTTTTTTTTTTTTTTTTGGTAAGTCAAAGGCCCACAGAAACAGGAAACCACATGGAAAGGATACAAGAAAAAAAAATTGTCTTCTGGTTAGAGAATTAAGTTACAAAAGAGAAATAACGGGAAGCAATGATGGCAAAATACCCTGGGGTCAGATGACAGCAAAGATCAAGGACATAATATACTAAGAAGTGTATATTTCAGTATGAAGCTCTAGGGTCACAGAATAAAATTCCCAAAAATAAAAGGTAGACATAATAAAATGAAAAGATGTAACAACTGACAATATGGAGAGGGACAGACTACAAAATGCAAACAAGCACTAACAAAAATAGAACTGCAAATAAATGAGAAAGGCTGATCTTTGTCTTACTCATAAAGTTTATCACATTTAAACTTAGACCACCACTGCTGCAGAGAATAAGCCTTTTCTGACCTCCCTTCTTTGAAAGAATTGAATTGGGACTTGCCTCTCTTAATAATCACACATATTACAAAAATGTATTTGTGTTTCCATTTAAGAAAAATACTGTGGGCATAAATACACCAGTTTTTTATAGTTTTAAAAACCTATATTTAACCCAAATCAAGATATTTCTACAAATGTTACCTCTCTCCAAAAAGCTCCTTTTTTATTTTTTTCCTTTTATTTTTTATTTATATATATTCATGGGGTACAAGTGCAATTTTGCTACATTGGTATATTGCATTGCGGTGAAGTCAGGGCCTTCAGTGCATTCATCATGGAACAACTCACATTGTACCCACAAAGCCACTTCCCATCATCCACACACCCCCACACACCCCACCACTCCAAGTCTCCATCATTCATCATTCCACACTCTGTTTCTCTCTGTACACATTTTTTAGCTCCCTCTTATAAGTGAGAATATGCAGTATTTGTCTGAGTTGTTTCACTGAAGATAATGGCCTCCAGTTCCATCCATGTTGCTGCAAAAGTTGTAGTTTCGTTCTTTTTTATGGCTGAATAGTATTCCATTGTGTATATATACCACATTTTCTTTATCCAATCCTCCATCGATAGATGCTTATTGATCCCATATCTATGCTATTGTGAATAGTGCTGCAATAAACATACAATTACCAATATGTTTTTTATATGTTGATGTCTTTTCCTTTGGGTAGATACCCAGGAGTGGGATTACAGGATCTACTTTTGGTTCCTTGAGAAATCTCCATATTGTTTTTCATACAGATTGTACTAATTTACATTACCAAGAACAATGTATAAGTGTTCACATTTCTCCGCATTCTTACCAACATCTGTTATTCTCTGTCTTTTTAGTAATGGCCATTCTGATTAGCATAAGTTGATACACTAATTGTGTTTTAATTTTCATTTCTCTGATTAGCAATGTTGAACATTTTTTCATATGTTTTTTGGCCATTTGTATATCTTCTAGTGAAAAATTTCTATTCATGTCCTTAGCCTACTTTTTAATGGAGTTATTTGTTTTTTAATTGTTGTTGAGTTCTTCATAAATTCTGGAAATTAGTCCCCTGTCAGGTGTATCATTTGCAAATATTTTCTCCCATTTCTCAGGTTGTTTCTTCACTCTGTTGATTTTTTTTTTCTGTGCAGAAGCTTTGTAGGTTAATTAAGTGCCATTGTCTATTTTTGTTTTTGTTGCCTGTGCTTTTGAGGTGTTAGTCATGAATTCTTTTCCTATCCCAATGTCCAGAGGAGTTTTCCCTAGGTTTTATTCTAGTATTTTTATAGTTTCAGGTCTTACAGTGTATGTTCTTGTGTATGTTCTTGTCAACTTTGTCAAAGATCACTTGGCTATAAGTATGTGGTTTTATTTCTGTTTTCTCTAGTCTGTTCCATTGATTTATGTGTCTATTTTTATGCCACTATCATGCTGTTTTGGTTACTATAGAGTTCTAGCATAATTTGAAGTCAGGTAATGTGATGCCTCTAGCTTTGTTCTTTTCGTGCAAGATTGCTTTGGCTAATGGGGCTCTTCTTTGCTTCCATATGAACTTTAGAATTGCTTTTTTTAATTCTGTGAAAAATGACATTGGTATTTTTATAGGAATTGTATTGTACCTGTAGATTGCTTAGAGCAGTATGTTCATTAATGATATTAATTCTTTTGATCCTGAGTATGGAATGCTTTTCCATTTGTCTCTGTCATCTGCAATTTCTTTTGTCAGTGTTTTGTAGTTTTCCTTTTAGAAATGTTTCACCTCCTTGGTTAAATATGTTTTTTTGTGGGATTTTTTTTCTGGTAGCTATTGTAAAGGAGACTGCCTTCTTATTTTTTTTTTTTTTTTTGAGACAAAGTCTCACTCTTGTCACCTGAGCTACACTGTGGTGGCATCATCATAGCTGATTGCAATCTCAAACCTCAAACCTCCTGCCTCGGCCTCCCAAATAGCTGGAACTATAGGCACGTGCCACTGTGCCTGGCTAATTTTTCTATTTTTAGTACAAACAGGATCTTTTTCTTGCTCAGGCTAGTTTCAGACTGCTGGACTCAAGTGATCTTCCCACCTTGGCCTCCCAGAGTGCTAGGATTACAGGCTTGAGTCACTGTGCCCAGCCTGAGACTGTCTTCTTGAATTGGATCTTTGCTAGATCATTATTGCTGTATAGAAATGTCACTGATTTCTATACATTGATTTTGTATCCTGAAACTTGACTGAATTGATTATCAAATCTAATAGATTTTTGGTGGAGTCTTAAGGATTTTTTAGATATTAGATGATATCATCAGCAAACAAGAATAATTTGATTTCCTATTTTCCAATTTGGATGACCTTTATTTCTTTCTCTTGTATGACTACTCTTGTGAGAAATTCCAGTACTGTGCTGAATAAGTGGCAAAAGCAGGCATCCTTGTCTTGTTCCAATTCTTAGGGGGAATGCTTTCAACTTTTTCCCATTAACTATGATGTTGGCTGTGGGTTTGTCACATATTGCCTTTATTATTTTGGGGTATGATCCTTCTATGCCTTGTTTGTTTAGGATTATTATTATGAAGGAATGCTTAATTTTGTTGAATGGTTTTCATGCATCTGTTGAGAAGATCTTATGGTTTTTGTTCATAATTCTGTTTATGTCATTATCAAATTTTTTGTTTGGTGTATGTTGAAACATTCTTGCATCCCTAGTATAAAACTCATTTGATCATAGTGTATTATCTTTTTGATGTGCTATTGAATTTGATTTGCTAGCATTTTTTGAGGATTTTTCCATCTATGTGCATCAGGGATACTGATCTGTAGTCTTCTTTTTGTTGTTATTGTTATGTCCCTGGTTGGTTTTGCTATCAGGGTAATACTGGCCTTATAGAATGAGTTAGGGAATATTCCCTCCACCTTGAGTTTCTGGAACAGTTTCAGGAAGGTTGGTATTAGTTCTCTGTATATTTGGTAGAATTTGACTGTGAATCAATCTGGTCCTGGGCTTTCTTTTTGTTCTTGGAAGATTTTTTATTACTGATTCATTCTCATATTCATTATTGGTCTGTTCAGTTCTATTTCTTCCTGGTTCAATCTTGGGAGGTTGTATGTTTCCAGGAATTTATTCTTTCCTCTAGATTTTCTAGTTTGTGAGAGTATAGCTGTCCATAATAGTTTCAGACGATCTTTTGTATTTCTGTGGTATGAATTGTAATGTCTCCTTTTTCACTTTTGATTTTATTTGAATCTTCTCTCTTCTTGGTTAGTCTGCTAAGTGGTTTATCAATTTTGCTCATCTTTCTGAAGAACCAACTTTTTGTTTCATTGATTATTTATTTATTTATTTATTTTTGGTCTCTATTCCATGTAGTTCTGCTCTGATCTTTGTTATTTCTTTTCTTCAGCTAACTTTCAGCTTGGTTTGTTCTTGTTTTTCCAGTTCCTTGGGGTGGGATGTTAGGTTGTTAATTTGTGATCTTTCTACTTTCTGATGTAGACATTTAATGGTACAAACTCCCCTCTTTACATTGCTTTTGCTATATTCCACAGTACTTGGTATGTTGTGTTTTCATTTTCATTCATTTCAATAAATTTTTAAATTTCTGTCTTAATTGTTTCATTGACTGAGTGATTGTTGAGGAGCATGCTGTTTAATTTCCATGTATTTGCATAGTTTCTGAAGTTCCTCTTCGTATTGATACGAAGAGGAACTTTATTCCACTATGGTCTGATAAGGCATCTGATATGATTTCAACTTTTAAAAATTTGTTGAGACTTGTTATGTGGCCTAACATGCAGTCTATCTTGAAAAATGTTCCACATGCTGGTGAAATGAATGTACATTCTGTAGTTATTGGGTAGAATGTTCTGTAAATGTTTTTTAAGGCCATTTGGTCTATACTCCAATTGAAGTCCAATGTTTCTTTGTTAATTTTCTGTTTCAATGATCTGTCTAGTTCTGTGGGTAGGATACTGAAGTCCCCCACTATTATTGTATTACTGTCTATCTTTCTTTAAGTCTAGTAACATTTGTTTTGTGAATCTGGGTACTCCGATGTTGAGTGCATATATATTTGCAATTGTCATATCCTCTTGCTGAATTGATCCCTTTATCATTACATGGTGGCCTTCTTTGTCTTTTTTACTGTTTTTGACTTAAAGTCTGTTTTATCTTATAAAAGTATAGCTCTTCCTGTTCATTTTTTGTTTCCATTTATGTGGAATATCTTTTCCTACTGCTTTACTTTCAGTCTATGTGTGTCTTTACAGGTAAGACAAGTTTGTTCTAAGCAGCATATAGTTGAGTCTTTTTTTTATTATTCATTTTGCCAATCTGTATCTTTTAAGTGAAGCATTTAACCCATTTACATTCAATGTTAATGTTGATATGTGAGGCTTTATTCCTATCATACTATTAATTGTTTTCTATTTGTTTTACAAATCATTTCTTTTATCTTTTTGTCTTTGTGGTTTAATGAAATTCTCTCATGTTGCCATTAGGGTCCTTTCTCTTCCTTGTTTGTGTGATTGTTTTATAAGACATCTGAGTTTTATATTTTCATGTAAATATATCAATTAAAAAACAAAGATTAACATAATGCATAAAAATCATGACCCAACTATGTGCTGTCTACAAGAAACTCACTTCAAATTTAACAACAAAAGTAAAAAGAATGATAAATATATGCCATGAAAGCATCAAGTTTTTTGAAAAAGCAGAAGTGGCTATATTAATATCACATAGCGCAAAGAAAATTACCAGGAGCAAAGAGGAACATTACATTATGATAAAAAGATCACTATATCTAGAAAACACAGAAATCATAGAAGTGTATGTACCAAAGAACAGTGCTTCAAAATAAATGGGAAAAAACACCTACTAGCACTGAAGAGAAATAGAAAAACCCACAACTGTAGTTGAAAAGTTCAATATCCTAGTCTCAGTAATTGATAGAACTGCTAGATGGAACATGAAAGAGGTGGGAGAAATAGCCATGCAGCTATCTGAGGGGCGAATATTTCAATCAAAGGAGATAAAAAGTAAACTACCGTAGGGTAGGAATGTTTTCAAACTATTTGAGGAAAAGCAAGAAAGCAAGTATCATATAGCTGGAGCAGAATGAAAGTGATGTAAGGTCCAGATGTGGTGGCTTGTACCTGTAATCCCAATACTTTGGGAGGCTGAAGTGGGAGAATGTCTTGAGGTCAGGAGTTCAAGACAAGCCTGGACAACATAGCAAGCCCCATGTCTAAAACTAAAGTTTTGAAAGTAGCTGAGTATGGTGATGTGCCTGTAGTCCTGGCTACTCAGAAGGCTGAAGCAAGAGTATTGCTTAAGCCCAGGAGTTCAAGGCTGCAGTGAGCTATTATCATGTCAACAGAGTGAGACCCTATCTCTAAAATTAATAATAATGAAAAGAACATAAAATAAAAGTGACATGAAAAAAAGCTATCAGAGAGCTATGGGGAGACAGATCTTCTAGGGCCTTCCTTGAAAGCCACTGTAATGGCTTTGACTTTGGCTAAAGCAAGATGAGAAAAAATTGGTGAATAGTAAACAGAGTCTATCACTTTAAAAGGATCCCTCTAGGTGCTGTACTACACTGGGAAACAAGGGTAAAGCAGAGAGAGCAATCAGAGAAATGACAATAACTTGGACCACAGCGAGAGTCATAAAGGTAGTGAATCGTAACAGGTTCTTATAACACACTGAGCTGTCCCACTGTATCTCACTGTAGCCTGCTAGAGGTCTTGATAGTACCCTAGAAAAAAGAATTGGGGAAATGGGAGTGGGGAAGAACTGTATTTCTGATCCAAAAATGCTACCATTAACCTATCTTCTTATTTTGATTTTCAGGAATGCCTCAGGTACACACTAGTAAGTTCCTAATCTATTTCTAGTACTTTAGTTCCTTCTAAGGCTGGGGTGGGAAAACTTTTTCTATAACAATCCAGATAATAAATATTCTAAGTTTTACAAGGCATAAAGCCTCTGTCACAACTGCTCAGCTGTTGTAGCACAAAATCAGTCATAGACAATACGTAAAAGAATGAGCTTAATGTCCCAATAAAATACTATTTGTACACATTGAAATTTGAATTTTATATAATTTTCATGTGTCACAAAATATTTTTTTCAATGATTTAAATAAGTAAAATTCAGTCTTACTTCACAGGACATACAAAAATAGCCAGCAAGCTAGATTTGTTCCATGGACGGTACTTTGCCAACTCCTGCTCTAGGGTTTAAATGCCCTAACTCCACCTATTTATCTCCAGTAAACAATCCAAGTATTATGCCTCTCACAATTTCATGCTTTCTTATTATTTTGTGCTTTCTATGTTAGGTGTATCAAGTAACATCAACATAAGAGATCCACTCATATTCCAGTACCTGGCAACAATTGTACCTCAAACAGTTCATATCAAATGATGTCAGTGAATAGTGTTAGCACACATCTTCTAAGCAAGACCATATACATCCTGTATTTTATAAATTATAATCTTGACACTCTATACAAAATTACTAATGATTAATGAAAAGTAAAGGTGATTAAAGGTAGCTTACCACAAGGTCTTTCTAAACTGCAACAAGCCAAGAGAAAGTGGAAGAGAAATGAAGGCTCCTAATATTTAAATAAATGAAACTTAGTTGTTAATGCCACAAATTCCACCCAATGCAAAGGCTTGGGGATTGAGAAGAAGGGAAAGCCTAATACCTACTGATGTCTTTGTCTGTGTCTCTTTCAGTGGAAAGTTCTGGAAAAATCGGTAAGTTTGGATCATTTCCTTGCCTTACCTATCTAGGACCTTTGAATTCTTCCTAAATTTTCTTGTATTACAAGTTCTTTTCCCTTCAAATGGCCAATATTTCTTAAATAAGTGATGTCCTCATATTTCAGTTTTGATTGCTCTTATGTATTTTCCTTTTGTAACAAGATATAATGGTCTTGTATTTGATTCTAGTTATTTACAACCAAAGATTATTGGTAGCATATATTCCCAGCTACTCTATCACAACAGAGTCTATTTTCTCTGTGCTTTAATCTGGAATCTGATAGTTTTTACTAAAAAAGAAAATCCTCTAAGATTGACATAAAAATATGTCAGGATAAGATGGCGATTTTAGTAATTGACAAAAAATACACATTTTTCAAACTGATCGAGGGAGTGGGTAGAAAGCTGGCTTGTGAAAGAACAAAGAAATGTAGGAAATGCAGTAGTTTGAATTTTGGTAAAATTGATATTACCTACCTAAGATCACAAATCCTTGCATTAACTAAATAACATCCTAAAGATAACCTTGTCTGCGGAGTGGGATGTAGATCTTTGGCCACAGCACTCCTAAGGAGGTTCGTTCACCTAGAAAGGGTATCATTGGAAGGTGGATTCTCCTTGAGTTAGAAAATCCCCACTTTCTTTTGTGTTTTGTTTTTAGCACTATCTTCTATGGGTAAGTTCCTTATCTATTCTCAACTCTGATGTTATATATTGCTTATAGTTATTTTCTGGCCTGGCCGTTTCTACTACCAAAATAGAGGCTTATACTTCTAAGGTCATTTTAAACTTTCCTATTCTCCAGAATCTTCCAAGATTTTAAATAACTATTTTTGGAGAGATTGCTGTAGAGAAGATGAAGTTCAGGTGAAAGAATGTCACAATCTCTGGTCATTTTCTGAAAAAGAATCTCCTCCATGACTCTCAGCAAAATGTAATGAAAGAAAGATTAGTTTCTGAATCCCATTAGTTCTTTGTTGGGAATTTAGAACTCTTTTTTAATTATAAGTGAAGGCCCTCTGAGTCATATTATTAGGAAAAAAACCTCGTTAAGAACAAAGTCTCATCAGCTTTCTGTTGCCTTCTAAATACCTTTGAGAGACAGAAGGTATTGAGCACTAGGCAGGTGCAGTGGTTTGCACCTATAATCCCAACTACTCAGCAGTCTGAGGTGGCAGGACCACTAGAGGCCAAGAATCCATAGACCAGCCCAGGCAATGTAGTGAGATCTTCCTCTCTAAAAAAAATTTTAAAAATTAGACAGGTCTGATTGCCTACACCTATAGTCCCAGCTACTCCAGAAGCTAAGGTAGGAGGATTGCTTCAGTTCAGGAGTTTAAGGCTGCATTGAGCTATGATCGCACCACTGCATTCTAGCCTGGACGACAGAGCAAGAATCCATTTCTTAAAAAGAAAAAAGTTTTAAAAAGAAGTTATTGAGCACCTACTATTTACTATGCACTGTACTAGGCACTTTCAAAAATAGTATCTCTTATTATCTCTTATTCTAACCATAGCCCTGCCTGGTAGCTATTATTTTCCCCCATTTTACAGATCAGGAAACTAACTCAGATATCTGCCCATGGTTAAAGAGTGTCAGGACTTAAAGTCAGGTCTTTCTGTCTCTGAAATACATACACTTTCCACTCCAACATGTTGGCTCCTATACTAAATCACAAATGCCTTTCTTGTGATTAGTAATGGAAATTTATCTATAAACCAAATGTGCATAAAAAAATATACATCTACTAGAGAAGCTAGATAATCAAAAGTGTACAAAAAAATCCTTTTAAAAATAGAAGACTTTCTATTTAAATCTGTTTGACTTTTAACTGTTTTCTAAATATGAATTTCTCTCTATCGGGATTATTTAATGCATGGCTCAGCTCTTCAAGGAAACCACATAAAACAAAATAGAATAATAATTTTTTTAATTCTATAAATATATAATCATAGGAAACAGTAAGACTTAAATTTGGGAAGACACATTTCAAACATTTCAAACATTCTGAACAGTGACAAACACAAAATAAGTCTTTATATTTAATCATGTTTAAGCCCCATTCTTCTTTCTCAGTTCACACCAGAAAGGGGAGGGGAGGGCAGCGGGCAGCAAGATGAAGTTGAAAGGAGCAATTATCTTCTTTTGGTTCACAGTACAAGAAACAGTTGCATTCAGAGCAGTCATGCTGTGCCTACGTCCCTCAAATGCCCTCCCCACACAGGAAAGGGACAGGACTGTGATCTTGAGTTTTCCCTGACAAAAGAAAGAGGGCTGTGACGGTTAATTTTATGTGTCGACTTGACTCAGAAGAACCCTAGCTAACACAAGGGCTCTGAGAAGGAATCACAGGCCAAGTCTCCTCCTAGAGGTAAATCAGTTTTTAATGAATACTAATTTTTTAAAGTTACCAGAAAAAAATCCATTTAATCTTTTAAATTTTTTTCTTATAAAAGATATCTTATTGATAATACTCTTTTGAACACATTCTTTCCAACTGATATGTTTAGAAAAATGAGGTTAAGGTTTCAGTCAATGTTCAAAGAAAGACTTAAGCCAGATAAGACCATCAAACATCATCATTCTCTCAAGCTGAGTCTCTTATTTCTCACCCTCACATTCAGCTAATTAGTATATGATCTTTTAAAACATAATTCATGGCCTGAGAGCCATAATGATTCATCTCTCTGGTGCTTAACAGATCTTTCAGAGTCTAGATCTGACTGTGCTCTTCCTGCCAACCACTAGATTAAGTACCTAAGATTAGTTTCCTAATAAAGCCCATGTTCTATTTTCTACATTATTTTAAGTATCATATAATTAGGATTATTAATGTGATAGCTATTTCATATCTTTTAGCTTTAACAAAAATTAATCCAATTTAAAAATTTTTTTTCACTCTTTTTTTTTTATTTTAGCATAATATGGGGGTACAGATGTTTGGGTTACGTGTGTTGCCCTTGCCCCTCCCTTCCTCCCTCAGTCCAGAAAATTTTTAATCATTAAATTTTAATCAGCCTAGGTTGCAATAATCCCCAAAGTCTCGATTAAATCTTTTAATTGTATTAGAATTTTTTTGTATAGACTGCTGCCTGCAATAAATGGACTTCCAGCCAGGGCTTACAAATCCTTATATTATGAAGATTTACACTGTAAATATAGGATGATTATGAGGTCCAAAGGAAAGAAGAGATTTATGCACTATCTTGAAATCTGGGAGAAGGAAGAGAAGAACTTAGAATGTGATGGAATAATGATGTGTGGCTTACTTCTGCAATGCAAAGTTGAAATAAAAGTGAGATATATAGGTCCCTGAAAAATAAATCCTAGCAAATTTAATCTATGCTAATTAAATTCAAGATAGAAAAGATAGCAGCAAAGATATTCAGATAATCAAGGGTATGAAGATACTATTAGAAGTGACTAAAGGTATTTTTCAAGGCAATAGAAAAAAGAATAATTTTTTTTAATTCTATGAAATTAGGGAAGTTATAGTTAAGAATAAACAGTGTTTCATGAAATCCTAGAATACTTAATTTTGGTTAACAAATCTATACAATTTAGAGAGTAAAAACAATTTAGGTTAAAATGGGTTATGCAGTGTTACAGAGCAATAAACAATTACACCCAGAGATGGTAAAACTAAAAATATTCATATAGTAAGAAAAATCAGCTTGTTTGAGGAATACATTCCATAAAATTCTTAAGGTTAGAAGCTTCAGTGGAAAAACATGCTCTTCTTACCATTTCACACCACACTATACCCTCAAACAAAACAAAACAGTGTCCAGTGGTAGTGCTGTCAAAGATCAAAATATTCTTGGCTATCTTTCTTAATTCAGCAATGCTTAGGCTATGTTACACCTGGTTTTCATTATAAAATTAGAAATTGGCTTGTCTAATATAAAATGTCAGGACTCATATTTTAATGAAAAGCATTGGGGTAAATATAAAAAAGGGTTCAGAAAACATTACTGTAAAATTCCTAATGTTATTTTTATCTTGCTGTCAAAAATTTAAAATAAAAAAAGAAAATAACGGTAAACACTGAACTATAATATTCCCTTTTGATTCATAATTAGTTTCTTACCTTATACAGGTGTGCTTCATTTTTACAACTGATAAAATTCTTTATGTGTATGCCAATTTTTTAAGCATCAAACCCTAAATGTAAAACACAAAAAGTCTAATAATTAATTTTTTTTTTTTTTGAGACAGAGTCTCACTTTGTTGCCCTGGCTACAGTGAGTGCCGTGACGTCAGTAATAATTAATTTTTAAGCAAAAAGTGTTCCTGCAATACAATTAACCACTCCTGCAAATTATTTTTTGGGAACTGAGAATGTCTTGCCTTGACTGGATCAGAGTTTTTCTTATACTATCTCATTTTATAGTAGTAATGCCCAATGTTTACTGACTACTTATGTTCCAGGTACTGTACTGAATGCTTTATTTAGATCACATTATTTAATACTCATAACACCTCTTTCAGGTAGCTACTACTCCTGCCCCCATTTACAGACAAGAAAAGTAAATTTTTCCCAAGGTCACCCAGCTAGATTTAATATGTAAAATGCTCAAAACAGTGAATGCCTAGTATATGGTAACCACCTAATAATTATTAGCTAATACCATTATTACTTTTGGATAATGAAATATGATTTCATTCAATATGAAAAGCATATTTAAGCTTTCTTCTTCTATTTTAAGAAACAATTATTCCTTCTTCCCACAATTTTTCCTTAAAATAAATTCTATTTCTTATCAGAATACATCCTCCATTAGCCACTAAGCATTATTCATTAGCCCTTATCTACTCAACAAATGTCACTTCATTTATAGTACATTCTATCTTTTCTCTCATTAGTCTTCTAATTTATTGAAAAGAGTCTAGAATTTTATCAATACTTCTATAATTTTATGTGTAGAGATCCACCATTTTAGATAACCTGAGATTCAGGAAAATCTCAAGTTACCTCCTGTTTATTAATTTTAAGACAAAAAAAGAAACCAATATAAGAGGAAAGTAGAAATAAAGAGAAAATACTTGATATCTGAACCATGCTTTTCTTGTATGCTCAGTTGTATTTCCAGGTTACATGGATGAACAGCTTGCAAAAAAATCAGAGTCCAAAGCCCAGATTCTAAAAAGTGGAGGCCCTACAAGGTCTCAGAATAGCCAAGAAGAAAACAAGGAAGCACCAAAAAATGAAGTCATATTTAGAGATTCTGATAAATCCTTGACATCAACACACAAAAAGGAGCCAAAACAAAAAGCAAAAAGCACTGATTTAGAGAAAGACAAGATAGGAATGGAGATCAAAGTGGAGAGAGACACTGGAATACAAAAACAACAGGAAGCCCAAGTAAAAAAGAGTGAGGCGGGTTTACTTAAAGGACAGGAATCTCAAGTAAAGAAGAGTGAGGTAAGTGTGCCAAAAAGACAGAAAGCCCAAGAAAAAAAGAGTGAGACAGGTGTGTCAAAAGGACAGGAAGCCAAAGAAAAGGAGAGTGAGGTGAGTGTACCACAAGGACAGGAAGCCCAAGAAAAGGAGAGTGAGGTGGATGTACCAGAAAGACACCCATCCCCTAAAAACGCGAGTGCACCAAAAAGACAGAAAGCCCAAGAAAAGGAGAGTGAGGCGAGTGTACAACAAGGACAGGAAGCCCAAGAAAAGAAGAGTGAGGTGGGTGTACCAGAAAGACGTCCATCCCCCAAAAAAGCGAGTGCACCAAAAAAACAGAAAATCCAAGGAAAGAAGAGTGAGATGAGTGAACAACAAGGACTGGAAGCCCAAGAAAAAGAGAGTGAAGCGAGTGTACCACAAGGACAGGAAGCCCAAGAAAAGGAGAGTGAGGTGGGTGTACCAGAAAGACGTCCATCCCCCAAAAAAGCGAGTGCACCAAAAAGACAGAAAGCCCAAGGAAAGAAGAGTGAGATGAGTGAACAACAAGGACAGGAAGCCCAAGAAAAAGAGAGTGAAGCGAGTGTACCACAAGGACAGGAAGTCCAAGAAAAGAAGAGTGAGGTGGGTGTACCACAAGGACAGGAAGTTCAAGAAAAGAAGAGTGAGGTGGGTGTACCAGAAAGACGTCCATCCCCCAAAAAAGCGAGTGCACCAAAAAGACAGAAAGCCCAAGAAAAGAAGAGTGAGACAGGTGTATCAAAAGGACAGGAAGCCCAAGAAAAGGAGAGTGAGATGGGTGTACCAGAAAGACACGCATCCCCCCAAAAAGTGGGTGTACCAAAAAGACAGAAAACCCAAGGAAAGAAGAGTGAGGAGAGCGTACAAGAAGGACTGGAAGCCCAAGAAAAGAAGAGTGAGGCAAATGCACAACAAGGACAGGAAGCTTAAGAAAAGGAGAGTGAAGCTAGTGAACAAAGTAAAACAAAAAGGGTAAATAAAAGGAAGCCCCATAAGACAAATGGTCATTATGATTCCCATCCTCCATCCATTGCCTAAATGGATTATAATTATAAAATCCCTTTAATTTTTTTATCTGCAGAGTTTCTGCTCTTCAAAAGTTTTGCCATTTTTAGACCTCTCAGCCAAAATCCTCAGATTTATGTTATTTGGGGTAAAACACTGGGTAAAATACTTTAATTAAAGAAATGCATAACAATTGCCTTTGACAAGTATGTCTACGAAAGCATTCCCAACCAATCAACCAATAGTTCCTCATGGCAGGCTTCATATTTACAAGACACTGTTCTAGCAATAAAGGGTATACAGAAAAATACCAGTCAGAGTGCCTGCAATCAAGTAGCTCAAAACATATATGTTGATATATGTATACATGGCAATTTTTTAAAGAAGTAAAATATAAATGTCAAAAGTCATTTAGAGGGACAATATAATCCATTTTGGATAAGAAAGTAAAGGGGGTAGCTTCATGGAAAAGGTAGTAGTGGAATATGACATGTTTCAAAACATGGCTAAGATGTCGATATGCTGAGCGAAGTAGAAAGAAGACAAGAAAGGCAAAGGGATTCGGGGCTGTTGTGTCATGTTCTAGGGGCAGCAGGCAATTTTGCAGTTGCAGCAGGCTCATGGGAGGCATTCTAGAGTGTAATTTTGAAAAGGAAGATGTGGAGAGATTTGAAAAACAAAGCATGAATTTATATTTTACTCTTTAGGCACCTGGAAGCCCTCTGAGGTATTTGAGAAGGAGAGTGAAGTGAATAAGTTTGCATTACAAAAAAATATTAATCTTGTGATAATGCAAAATAGATTGAAGAAGAGAAACAATCATACGTAGTAAATCTAGTTAAGAGGTGCTTGGAGTAAGTGATGGAAAGAGAACAAATAGAAGAGATAGACATGTTTTTTCAAAGAAGAATCGGCCAGGCGCGGTGGCTCATGCCCGTAATCCTAGCACTCTGGGAGGCTGAGGCGGGCGGATCATTTGAGCTCAGGAGTTCGAGACCAGCCTCAGCAAGAGTGAGACCCCCGTCTCTACTAAAAAAAATAGAAAGAAATTATCTGGACAACTAAAAATATAAAGAAAAAATTAGCCGGGTATGATGGTACATGCCTGTAGTCCCAACTATTCAGGAGGCTGAGGTAGGAGGATTGCTTGAGCCCAGGAGTTTGAGGTTGCTGTGAGGTAGGCTGATGCCATGGCACTCTAGCCCAGGCAACAGAGTGAGACTCTGCCTCAAAAAAAAAAAAAAAAAGAAGAATCACTACTTCATGATGACAGGCTGCATGGGAGTAAAGGTAAAAAACAACTGATGACTTCATAACTTTTGAAACCAGGTGACAGAAAATCCCTAACAAACTAGGATCTAGTTTATGGGACAGGGAGAGAATAACAAACTGCTGCATTTAAGGGGATAAGAAATAACACTTGTCATTCAAGAGAGGCCTGGAGTTAGACAAGTAGAGGTAACAACAGAAGTCGTAAGAGTAAATGAGTTCTCCAAAAGAGAAAGTACAGGGCTAGCAAAAGCAGAAGTCCAAGAACTGAGCTTTTTATATGTAATAGGTTGAAGAAGAAAGTTAACTAAGGGACAGAAAGATATAAGGAAAACCTGGGTAATGGAATGTTCCAATCATTGAGAGTTTCAAGAATAGATGATAAAGGATAGCCAAGACTACAAAGAAAATTAGGATGGAAAGAGACCATTGTAGTTGCTATTTGGAGATGATCGATGAACTTGTAAAGAGCACTGTCCAAAGAAAGGTAGCTAGGAGAAGGAAATTAAGCAGGCAGAATATAGAAACACAAGTAAGTAGCTATGAGATGTGCCTTCCAAAAAAAATCAACTTTAGTTTGCTTTAGAAGTATAGTTTTTTCTTTTTTTATTTCAGCATATTATGGGGGTACAGATGTTTAGGTTACTATGTTGCCCTTGCCCCCTATAAACCCCCAAGTCCGAGCTTCAAAAGTGTCCATCCCTTGGATGGTGCATATCGCACTCTTTGTGTATGCATATACCCATCCCCTACTCCTCTCTCCCCCCTGCTCCCTGCCCAACATCCAATAAATGTTATTCTTATATGTGCACTTATGTATTAATCAGTTAATATCAATTTGATGGTGAGTACATGTGGTGTTTATTTTTCCAATCTTGGGAGACTTCACTTAGTAGAATGTGTTCCAGCTCTATCCAGGAGAATACAAGAGGTGCTATATCACCATTGTTTCTTAAAACTGAATAGTACTCCATGGTATGCATATACCACATTTTATTAATCCACTGATGTATTGATGGACATTTCAGTTGTTTCCACATCTTTGCAATTGTGAATTGTGCTACTATAAACATTCGGGTGCAGGTGTCTTTTTTATAGAGTGTCATTTGATCTCTTGAGTAGATGCCCAGTAATGGGATTGCTGGATCGATAGTATTTCTGCTTGTATCTCTTTAAGATATCGCCATATTGCTTTCCACAGGGGTTTCACTAGTTTGCAGTCCCACCAGCAGTATATGAGTGTTCCTATCTCTCCGCATCCACGACAACATTTATTGTTTGGGGACTTTTTGATAAAGGCCAGTCTCACTGGAGGTAAGTGATATGTCATTGTGGTTTTGATTTGCATTTCCCTGATGATTAGAGATGTTGAGCATGTTTTCATATGTTTTTTGGCCATTACTCTGTCTTCTTTTGAAAAGTTTCTGTTCATGTCCTTTGCCCACTTTTTGTAGGCAATCTTAGAGTCAGTAACAATGAACCAAATTGTTTCAAATTGGCTCCACATTAAAATCAATGAAAGACTTTCTTAAAAATACTAATGTCTGAGTCCCACCACAGAACAATTGCAACCAATTCTCTGGGGATGAGACCTGTTCATCTATGTTTTTTAGATGTTTCTGAAACAATTGATCCAATTATACTAGACAAAAATTTAAATACTCCTCTCTGCAATAAAAATAAAGACTAACAACCTTATGCACATGCAACTCTACTTGCTAGTGGAAACAAGGCAAAGTAAACAGATCATTGGTAGAGGACAGAATTTTATATATAATATATATATATATACATGTATGTATATGTACATGTATTACATATAGAACAGTTCTTTACAGTTACAAATAAACAATAGCCTTTAAGATCAAAGCACATTGACATTTTAAAGAGGTTTATTACTAGTGTAATACAAATGTCAAGTCACTTATAATATTTATTAGAAAAATAAATAAAACAATGAAATCATTTCTGTGAATTTTAGAGCTTTCCTGTGTATTCCAGAATTTAGAAAATTTTAAAAGGCAAAGAAAGCTGCTTCTCATGTGGAAAGAGGCTCATTTATTCTATTTAAAAACATATCAGAGCAAAACACCTAATGGTTTTGAATGGGCGTAAATTGTTCTTTGAATTAAATATGCGTATGAAACCGTTTTTCTAATACATAAAATCTAAGGAGCAATTTCCTTTATTCCTCCTATGCAGTGGTACCTGCTTAAATACTTAAAAAGCCAAAATGTGAGAAAAACAATTTAATGAAATGAGCTAACAAGATATTCAAAAACTTACTGTAATATCTGAAAGCAAGTATATGAGACAAAAGGATTTTCTTATATAAATGGTAAAACCAATAAAGAAATCAAATTTTTTTTCTGTTAGCTATAATTTAAAACAGCATGAGCTTTTGATAGAATTTCTTAATCTAAAACTATCCAAAAAGAAAGAGATAAAGATTTTTTTCAACCCACTGTTGCTGTGTGACTTTGCCCCAGTAGTCTTTGAGAGATTTTGTAAAGAACTACAGCTTTATTGCCTAGCAGCAGGGTTTTTTTAATCTGCATCATTTCCTGTTTAGACTTTGGAAAATATTGCTTCTGTGTACTTTGGCACCGGAAAATTTTAGAAATCTAAAAAAATCTAAAATGGGATAATACATCACCTTTTGTCATCCTTAAAAGTATTTAATAACAACATAAATATTAAATGTCTTTACGAAATAAAGCTACAAAATTGTCACCATTCTCATTTATATCTTGATGTACTATTAATATTTAGCAAAAAATGCAAGTTATTATAAATACTTCCATTAAAAAATAATTCTATGAAATTATTTCTGGAAGTTCATAATCTTTGAACTCTGAAACTAAAGAGTAAATTTAAAAAATGGGGGGGAGAAAAATGGCGGATTAGGGGAGACCTCCTGGCTCTCTGCTCCCACAGCGGGAGGTGAAGAACACTGACACCCACACGGGAGTGAGGCGCTCTCCCACAGGATCAGCTTTGCAAAACTGCAAAGAAGCAGCGAGGGACAAACAGCGGCGCTGATAAAGTAAGGAGAACTGTAAAAACACCCGGAGGGAGTGGGACAAAAGGAAGTGCAGCGCGGGTCAGCCGCGCCCGCGGCGGGCTGGCCCGGGCAGAGAGAT
>CAUYSK010089662.1:0-22450 GCA_963575035.1 Avahi laniger
TTTTCAAAAGAAAATAGACAAATGGCCAATAAACATTTCAAACTCTCATTTTAAGTTATTTTTTCCATACCCACAATTTTAATTGTGCCCATAAACAATAATTCACAAATTTGCATATCTAATCTAGATTTCTTTATAGCCAATGGTCTAGTTCACATGTTCACATTTGACATGTCCACATTGAACTTATGCCTCATCCCCTCCTTAAGCATAGTCCTCCTCCTCCCTCTTAAGTGAATGTGCATCCACAATCTGTTTAGTTTTTTAAACTTGCCCTTGGGAGTCATCTTGGACACCTCATTCTCTCTCATCTTCCGTATCAAATTTTCATTGTCATACTAATTTTTCTTAAATATTCCTCCAATCTGGCCACTTCTCCATATGTCCATTTCCACCACTCTTTTCCAGGTTATCATCATCTGTGATTTAGGATTCTGCAATAGTCAACTACCTGCTCTCCCTGTATTCTTTCTCCTTTAATCTCTTTACCAAGCCAGAGCCAGAAGGGAACTTTTCATGATGCAAATATCCTGTTGCTGTTCCACTTGAAACATTTCAAAGGCTTCCCATTTCTCTCAGGATAAAAACCAAATTTCTTCACATAAATTACCTGGGCAAGCGTGGCTTGCCTCCTTTCCAGGCTTGGCTTACAGAAGAAGGCTCACTCTTGCTTCATGTTCTAGGGCCACCTTGAGTTTGCCACCTCCATTCCCCAGTCTGACCCCACACCCTTCAGATTTTAGCTCAAGTGCCAAATACTCCAAGTACACCTCTTCTTATACCCTATGCATGTCAGAGCTCTGTTAACGTACAGAACCATTTCTTGTCAGCACCAACCACAGTTGTAATTTTACATTTCTCTGCGTGAGACTTTGTTTAGTGTCTATTCCCCCATTTGTCTGTAAGCTCCATGAAGTTCAGGAACTATGCCTGTTTTTTTGGTATGTTTCTGGGTTTTTGTTCTCATATTTTCAGTGTACTGACACACATGAGGTGCTCACTAATTTTCTGTTAAATAATTAATATTTACTGAGGGATTCTTTTTCTCAAAAGCTCTCTGGATTATTTTTAGTAAAATACCCAAATTTTATTGAGGCCTTGATAATTATGAAGTATCTTTTCCTCATGTGTGTGTCTTTTCATCCTCGAATGTGAGAAATAGATGGCGGACTTAGTTCTCATTCTGTTTTGTATCATTTGGAATCCCTTCCACATGGAGGGCCCATTAACTTCAAAGGAAGCTCTGCACATGGAAAAGATACACAGGGGAAAAAAGTGAAAGAAATAGAGCCCTGATTTTCGTCATGGTTAATGGCCTGGATCTTGTAGAGGTTTAGGTGAGTAAACTCTGAGAATAAACAGCTCACTCTTAGTGAACTCTTCAGAAATGGCTGTGCATGTGGCAGAAATAATGCATAAATAGACAGTTGAGCAAATTCTGGGATGCAGTAAGAAAGGAAGAAATTCTTTAGGAATAATTTTAAGAATCAAGATAATGCAAAGTCCTACTAAGCCACAGAGGCATGAAAAATGCCCTCATTATGTGAGCATGGGCTGATATTCTGAAAGAGAAAGTCAGTGGGAAGAGGTTTCATGTGCCTTACAGGGCAGAATGGATGGATGATGATGAAGGCACCACAGAAGTAGTCCTTGAAGGTTTAGGAAGTCTAGAAAAAAAAAGGGAGGGGGTGAGTCTCCTTTGGTTACATACTGAGATGATTTCATTAAATAGCAGCTTGGAGTTCTGTTTAGCTTACAAAATTTTATTTAGGAGGTTACAGTTTAAACTTATGCCACTGTTATTAGATAGAAGTTGGATTTTACAGAGAAACCAGAAAGTTGTTGTTTTTTTGGCAGCTATGTCTTCAAAAACGGCGGGGGGGGGGGATTTGATATGAATATTAAATATTGGTTCCTTATTTTTGATCAGTTTTTATTGCACTCTGTTAATATGTCAGTTGATTCAATCAGTTCCTTATTTAAAATAATCAAACTTCTTTCATCATGGTGATTTCCCATATGTTACTCCAGAATTATTTCTTTTTATGTTGTGCTGTTGGGTTATTTCACTACCAGGTTGCTTATAATCTGCCTCAGTTTTTCAACATGCTGTGTTCATTACACATGAAAGGGAAATCTCAAGAAATTGCATATTTTAAATAAGCAATAATGTGATGTCAGCTGCATTTTTAACAACTTGAATATTATAGGAAAATACAGGGAAATTGAAGGAGGAAATAAATATAACTATATCTTACCATCAATGTTCAATTAAATTTTTTGATATATATTACTGTCTTTTTTATTCTTATATTAACAAGTGTAACTGAAATAATACCATACATGTAACAATAATAGGTACTGATCTAAATCCTTTACCTGTCTATATTAACTCATATGATCCTCACAACAACTCTGTGTTACAGGTATTATTATTATTGTTCCATGTTACATATGAGAAAATTAAAGCAAAGGGAGGTTGCTCCCTTTAACTCACCCATGTTTCCCAGGTAGCAAGTATTGAAACCAGGAGCCAGTCCCAGATAGTCTGACCGTAGGGTCCTACCCAATGTTAGTATAGCTTGGCAAAAACGTTTTTCTCACATCATGCATGTATTAGGTGTTTTTGCTCAGCTTAATTTAATATCAGAGGATTATACCACAACTTGTTAACCGGCTTGCTGTTAGGCAAATGGGTTGTTTGTAATTACTTGTCATTAGAAGACATACATATCCTTGTATGTGTTGTGGGTTAAGGGATAGGGCTCTGAAATCAGACCACCAAAAAGATCTTATTTCATTCCAGTGCTAAGAGGCTGAATCTTCAGAGTGTGCTCCGCAAAGCAGAGCAAGATGGCAGACAGTGCGTGAGCTCCTACAAGGAGGACATATTAATTACAAGCATGAACAGAAGCACGGTTTCAGTTTTCTCACCTATCACATGGGAAAATGTTACCTCCCCCATAGGATTATTATGTGGATTAAAAGAAATAATGTGTGTGGAGCTCTTAGCATAATGCTTGGCACTGAGTAATGTTTAGTAAATGTTGGCTATTGTAATCCTCAGTTCCTAAAATGGAGTCAAATTATATTCTTTGCCTATTTTAGATACTTACGAAACTCTGATTTCCTAGAAAGTTAAAACCATAAAGGAACATCCAAGCATACAGATGTCACTGAGCCAATTCATTCATAGTAGTAACAAATTGATTTTGTAGACTGTTCAAAACAAAACAAATATTTCATCACATATTAATTTTGTGTCTTAATTTGATTATTCTTTAAGTCCTTTTATATATACTTCGCCTTATATTCTTTTCACTGCTTCTTTATCCCTGTCATAAGATTAATTCATCAGATGTAAAAATATTTTTCACAGTATATCCAGCCACTGATAAGATACACCTGGGCGTAGGTATGGTGGCCCTCACCTGATCATGGAGGTAGGGCTCCTGGCATAGTGCCTGGTCCATCATGGATATTCAGGAAATACTGGTCAACTGGCTTATGAGGGTCTTAGATAAGAGAGACCTTTGAACATTCTCCTGAATTGAACTTATCCCTCAAAACGGCAGGCATGACCATCTTCCTTCCTCTTTTAGCAGGTGCCTCTGTGGGCAGGCTAGCTTCCATGATGAGTGGGCACAAGAATGGAGGAAAGAAATGCCCTGGGCTGTACTTCCCTGTAGATCCTTCCAGATTTACCAATGTGAGAAGGTACTTTACTCCTTCTGGGGTGGAATGAGTAAGAAAACAACAGGAATGCCCTTCCATTCCCCACCCCTCAGTGGTAGTCCTCAGTCTTCTCCCACTTTTATTCCACTGGGTTTGATCCTTAAGCTGATGGTTAACCAAGGGTGTAGCTAGCCCCCCTTGGGGTAAAGGATCAACAGTGTATCATTGCTGCTCCTGCCTTCTTAAAACCACTCATCCAAAGCTAACCATGGCTACTCTGGGCATCCTCCTGGGACCACTAGTGGACAGAAGGCTCTAAAGTGGGTTGAGGCAGTTCACTGATAAAATCCACTCCAAGGCCGATCTGTCCCCAACCTTAAGTGTTTGTTCCTTATTTCATTTCTTGTTTCAAATTATTGTCAGCCATGTTGTTTCCATAGCCTATCAGAGATTCTGCAGTGATCAAATGACATCATTAATATATTATACATCACTAATAAAATGTCAACAAAATAGTTATGTCCTCCATGTAAATATGAATCCCTTCCTACTGTGAAGTTCCAAGATATTAAAGTCCAAAGATTACATTCCCAAAGGAGTTCTCAAAGTCTAAGATATTTCTAGAACATCAGATTAAAATCATCTCTCAATTCTTATTCTCTCAGCCTCAGCCAAAGAGGTTCTCTTGCTCAGGTAGACTCTGGTACTTGCACTCTGAGCTGGCCTCTAAAAGAACAGATGCTGGGCCTCTCAAGTTGAAATATTCCCTTGTGTTCCTTACTTCATAAATAATGCAAGGAGTAGGACACAGAAGATAGTCCCGGTGCTGGCTCCACATCAACCAAATTTAATGAAACAAATGAATTCCCTACTCTTGAAAGTGATTATCCAAGGCCCTGTTTATGTTCCCAGACCCATTTGCTAGGTGTCACCACTGACCATAGCAGACATTCAGGGGTACTGAATCAGAGAGCACAGGTGGAGGAAACCCTCCTGGTTTTAGTCCCACCAGTCTACCAATCAGGTTGGTTTGTTTGTGAATTTATAAATGTATTAGGAAAAACCTCTTCCTAAGAGGTCAGCTTTACCACTAATGCACTTACCATCAAGGGAAAGCCATCTATACACGTAGTCTCAGAGAAGGACACTTGAAACGTGCCGTTTGTTGCAAAGGTTAGGAATTTGCAGAGACTGCAGCCCCTGTCATCCATCAGGATGTATTTGAGTTATCTTTTCCTATGCAACATATTCAAATCCTAGCAATTCTAACTTTCCTTTTGCTTTTGTGTTTCTCTTCCTGCTTCCTGTTACATAATTTCTTGATCTAAGAAGCCTAGGCTTCCTAAGAGACTTTCTCCTTCCTAAATAGTTAATCCAGAGCCAACTTGAGAACGTGTGCTTGGGGACGGGACAAGGTGGGGTAAATCTGTAAATAAGCCACACTAGTTAAAGTTAGCTATCCAACTCCTTCCTTGCCCTGGGTTGGAGGACAGAATGGCACCGAGGGCAGCTGATCTGACCCTTCCTACCTAGGCGTGGCCCTGATAGATTAAAGCTAGAACCTAAAGAGTGCTTTGTGGTACATATGGACCTCAGCTAGCTTGCAGTATAAAAGTAGTAAATCTAGTTTCACCACCCAAGGCCTACAGGGCCTGTATATGGGAAGACTCTTTTCTCTGGTAGTTGAATCCTTGCCTCAGGCATACCTTAGAAAAACTCCACTGGCCAAATTCAAGGACAAGTAGCATGCCTGTGCTTGCAAAGGTAGGTCCCTCCCTACCAACTGTGTGACTGGCCTGACCTATGCCTTTGATCGACCCACGTAGCTCCCCACCATTTGCTCAGGTAGGCCCTGCGGTATGTGAACTCCCCTTACAGAAGCAGCTAGTCATCTGTCGAGAAAACCTATGTATAAACTTTTGTAATCTAGCAAGATCAAACTGTCGAACAGCCTATAGCTTACAGCCTCTGCCCAGGCTGTAGCTGTTAAAAACACCAGCTAACAAAAACTCTCATGGTCGACTATAAGCAAGGTCAAGGTCAAAACCCCCTGATCACAAAGTTCAGGACCTTGGCCACACTAGAACTTTTCCACATGTACTTTTTTCTCCCCATAATTTTATTTCTTGTCTGTTTATTAATTTTATGATCCGGGATGCTGGCCAGATGTCAGGGTCTGAACTTACCCCTAGTATGTAGGTTTTGCCACTCCTGACAAGGCCTGCTTTCTTACACCATGGAGGAAGCCAGCTGAACACATAGTCTCTTAGGGTAGGCTCGGCTCCAAGACAAGAGGCTGGGCTGTTCCCATCTTCTCATTGCTGCTCTTGCAGTTGCTTTCAAAGTTTCACTATTTGGCAAAAGAATCTTGGGTGATATTTATGGCAGTAAATTTTAAAAAATGGTTTGTCTCCAGCTGAACAAATGAGAACATGCCCTTTCAGCTCTCAGGGTTCTTTCTAGTCATGTAATTATGGGTTTCCTTGCTCTTGTTTACTTGGGTACTCAAAGCAGAATTCGATATTCAAATACTAACAGGCTGTAAGTGGCTATTATAGTGAATGTTGATAGATTTGTTTTGACAATTTTCAATTTGAATACAAATTAATTTTATATTTTATCCTTCTCCGTGAAGGGACTCTACTACTAACCCTACTTGTCATTCTTTTCAAATTTTCAGTCTTTTGTCTTTTCTTCCGCACTTACTTTCCTTTGTTTTCTTTTTATTAATTTTCCCTTACCATTCTTACCCCTTGTGTTCTGACCTTTTTTCCTGACTGTCTGCCACCTTCTATCTGTTTCCACGGTTTTACCTTCACTTCATGGTTTCTCTCTCCCTCGGCTCCTTAGTGGAAAAGTATATTAGGAATCCCTTCTTTCTAAAATCCTATTTTGAGCTGATTTGCATTAGGAAAACAAATCTATCTGTGACAAATGTGATTTCTCTATTGTAAAAAGAAGAGCTGAGATTGGATCATTGCTTCTTAAACTTTTTACAACAGCAGCTGAATTGCTGACGGGGATCAATGCTGACTTCACTTCTGTAGTGCCTAGGAATGGATGTGTGTGTGTGTGTTTGCACGCATGGGTGTGCACAAGCTTTGTGCCCTCACAGCAGGGTAGCTGGAATTCTCTTCTTTTTCTCTCCATATTAGAAAGCCAATTGGAATGCAAATGACTGTAATGTCATAGGGATAATCTTGAATCTATTGAATCTAATTATTTTGATATCAATTCTTTGCTAATTTCATTTTAACGTTATTAGTAACTCATAATTTTCATATAGTTCAATTGACTATATCCACTGGACTAAATGATGTTTAATAAATATTCTTTTTGACTACAATATTAAATACTTCTAGAAACAATTGTACCAGTAGGATCGGGTAGTTTATTGCTTCACAACAGCTTAAACTCTAAAACGTCGATTCTTGCCTTCACTCACGTAGTATCTACTTTTTTTTTTTTTTAACCTCATTGTGCCCTTAAGCCCCTTTATCTTCTCATTGTCTACCTCTCTATTAGCAGCCCTGCCCTTATTTCTCTGCCTGGCCTAGACTGAATGGAGGATTACCTGAATCACTCGCTTGCCCCAAACCTTCAACATCTTTAATACCCCTGTACTCAGGTCACTTGGGTTCAGAAATTCAGGACGCTGGGTCAGTTCCCATTTATCCTCTCCTTTTCTACATCAGGGATGCAGAATGCTGCTAGAAAAGATAACTATGCTGACCATGTCCCTGCAAGTTTTTGATTTTCATCCTCAGCTTTCAGCCATTTTTTTAAAACCAATTCTAGTTGTGCTCAGGCTCACTCGATTGTAGATTGTCCCAGTGAGGCATCGCTACCCTCCAGCCTTCCAGCTTCTCAGCCACACTCTCCTGTAGATAATTTTGTCTCTTTTCTTGTCAAGACAAATACAAGGCTTCCTAAACTTTCTACTCTGTTCCTCAGGAAGGACTTATGCCCATCCTCGCTCACCCAGCCTCCCCGAGGCTCACACGATGGCGGCTTTGTCCCTACTCAAGGCCAGACTCTTCCCTGTCTCTTCGTCTCATCACTCCCATCGTCTTCGTCCTTTTATAATCTTCCCTGCATCACCAACGTCTTACTCTCTACTAATTATTTCTTCTCAGGCAATAAATATGCTGAATTGTTGCCCATACTAAACAAACAAGACCTAAAACCAAACATCAACAGCCGCCACCACTTTCTTTGACTCCGTGCCCTATTTTGGTTTTAACTGCATCTTCCAACCTCCTCTGGGAAGAGTTCTCTTCAGTCATTGTTTCCATTTTCTGCTTCCCGTTCACTTTTCAACCCAATAAACTGACTTCTCATCCCACCACGGCACTGAAACTGGCATAGCTAACGACACTGTGGCGACTGCATCGTGCTGTCATGCCCTTTACTGATCTCAACACACTTCCAACCACACACTCCTTGAAATCCACTTTTCCTTTGGCTTCCATGACTCTGTTGCTTTCATTTCTCTGACATTCCTTTTCGGACTTTTTTGTGACCACCTCTGAAATGCTGGTATTCCCCCAGGGTTCCGCCTTGAGCCACTGCTGTTTTGCTCAGAGTTTTACCTGCCACCAGTGTGTGTGCTGACCACTTGCAAGTCTATACCTCCGATCCTGAACTCTCCCTTTTGCTTCAGAGATCAGGTCCCCTCTGTGTGTTTCCTACAGCTACCTCAAATTCAGCATGGTCTTGGCCAAATTCATCGTCCACTCCCCACTTTCCAAAACTTGGTCCTCTTCCTCTGTTCCTTTTGAGTTTTAGAATGGTTGGTTCTAAAAGTTGGTAGCCCCAAGAGTTTTGGAATCATTCTAAAACAGCACACTGTCCAATAGAAATATAATGCAATCACGTATTAATTTATAAATTTCTGGTAGCCACATTAAAAAATAAAATGGAGCAGGTGAAATTAATTTTTAAAATGGATTTTATTTAACCTAATATACTAATATTATTTCAACATGAAATACATTTAAAAATTAATGATACATTTTACATTTTTTACATTACATTTTCAAAATTCAGTGTGCATTTTATGCTTATTGCACATCTCTATAGAAACTAATCACTAGGGCTCAATGACCACCTGTGGCTAGTGGCTACTGTGCTAGTTCTAGAGTTTTTACTTTCACTAATACTAATTCCCCTCTCATCCATTCCATAGTCTTGTTGAGTTTATCTACTAGGTATTTCTTCCTTGGGCTCGTTTCTTTTCAACCTTGTACATCATAACTTTAGTTCACAGCCTGGTAATTAAGCTTATATAACCCAATTTCTTTGTCCCAGGGAACATGCATGATTCATTGGAATGCAGGGCTATATCATAGGATATTTGCTGATAAGTATTTTTATCTATAAAATAAGAAAACAGCTTAGATTCATATTTATTATGTGTATTCGTGCCAGCACCCTCGATCTGTATCCCCAAGAGGTCAATAATAAAGTGATAGAGGTAACAAAAAAAATATTTTTTCCCCACAAAATTTTAAAAAAATATTTATTTCACCTTCATGCCATACTTTTTTTTTATTTCAAAGTATTATAGGGTACAAATAATTTTGGTTACATGAATCACTTTTATAGTGCTTGATTATGGTTATAAGAGTTCCTATCACCCAGACATTGTTTATTGTACTCATTAGGTAGGTTTTCACCTGTCCCTCCTCTCCCCTCTCCCTGGTTGATTTCTGTTGAGTTTTACTTCCCTCTGTGCACATGTGTGCTCATTGGTTAGTTCCAATTTAGTAGTGAGTACATGTGGTGTTTGTTTTTCCATTCTTTAGATACTTCACTTAGGATAATGGTCTCCAGTTCCATCCAAACTGTTGTAAAAGACATTAAGTCATCCTTTTTTATGGCTGAGTAGTTTTCCATGGTGTACATATACCGCATTTTGTTAATCCACTCATGATTTGATGGACATTTGGGTTGATTCCACGTCTTTGAAATTGTGAATTGTTCTGCGACAAACATTTGAGTGCGGATGTCTTTTTGATAAGATGTCTTCTTTTCCTTTGGGTAAATAACCAGTAGTGGGATTGCTGAATTGAATGACAGGTCAACTTTCAATTTTTTGAGGAATCTCCAAACTGTTTTCCATAGAGGTTGTACTCATTTACAGTCCCACCAACAGTGTATAAGCATTCTGTTCTTTTTGCATCCATGCCAGCATCTATTGTTTTTGGACTTTTTAATAAAGGCTATTTTGAATGGAGTAAGGTGGTATCTCATCATAGTTTTATAATAATAATTTGCATCTCCCTGATGATTAGTGACATTGAGCTTTTTTTTCATATGTTTATTGGCCACTTGCCTATCTTCTTTTGAAAAGCTTCTGTTCATATCTTTTACCCACTTTTTAATGGGATTGTTTGATTTCTTTTTCTTGTTGATTTGCTTGAGTTCTTTGTAGATTCTGGTTATTTAGTCCTTTATTGCTGCAGTCCCCAACCCTGAGGTCGCGGACTAGTACCAGTCTATGGCCTGGTAGGAACTGGGGCCGCAAAGCAGGAGGTGAGCAGTGGATGGTGAGCAAGCCAATAAAGCTTCATCTGTATTTACAGCCTCTCCCCATCGCTTGCATTATTGCCTGAGCTCTGCCTCCTGCCAGATCAGTGACGGCTGGCATTAGATTCTTATAGGAGCGCAAACCCTGCTGCTTATGTGAAGGATCTAGGTTGCACGCTCCTTATGAGAATCTAATGCCTGATGATCTGAGGTGGAGCTGAGGTGGTGATGTTAGTGCCGGGGAGTGGCTGCAAATGCAGATTATCATTAGCAGAGAGGTTCGACTGCACAGAGACCATGATAAATCAATTGCTTGCAGACTCATATCAAAACCCTATCAGTGAGTGGCAAGTGGCAGTTAAGCTGCGTCTGGTGGCAGGCTGTATGTCAGAATCTGATACTTATTTTAGTCCTCACATGACCCACCCATTATTTTATTTACCGCTTCTGTCTGTGCCTCTTTCCCTCATTGTGCACTTGCCTTAGTCACAGTTTTGGTAAGTCCATAAGCTAACCCTAGCAAAAATAAGTAAAAAAAAAAAAAAAAAAAATGTCACTGGAGAGCTGCTTTGAAAGGGGGAAAGACTCTAAGACTGCCAACAAAATGAAAGCTGCATTTAAAAGAAAATACCAAGAGTCCTTAAATTATGGGTTCATTGCGACAGGTGATTCACATTCTCCAAGCCTGCTTTATATAATATGTTGCAACCGGCTATCCAATGAAGCCATGAAAATTTCAAAACTGCTTACCCATGTAGAGACCAAGCACCCTGCATTAAAAGACAAGCTTTTGGAGTTTTTCAAAAGAAAAAAACAAAACATGAACACGAAGAACAGAAGCAATTATTGAAGGCCACCACTTCATCAGATGTGTCTGCACCGAGGGCATCATTCTCAGTGGTTAACTGCTTTTCCAAGGCTAAGAAGACCTTTACTATTGGTGAAGAGTTGACCCTGCCTGCTGCTAAGGACATCTGCTGTGAACTTTTAGGAGAGACTGCAGTTCAAAAGGTGGCCCGTGTTCCCCTTTTGGCTAGCACCATAACTAGGTAAATTGATGAAATAGCAGAGGATATTGAGGCACAATTGTTAGAGAGCATTAATGAGTCACCATGGTATGCAATCCAGGTTGACTAGTCTACTAGCTGCAGAACTATTCAAGTCTTTGAATGATTACATATCAGGAAAATGGAATTGGTCATTTTGTGTCAGTATATGCACGGACAAAACAGCTGCCATGACTGAACGGCTTTCTGGTTTCACTACTTGGGTCAAGGAGGTCGCTTCTGAATGTGAGTCTGCGCACTGTGTCATCCACAGAGAAATGCTGGCTAGCTGAAAAATGTCACCTGAACTAAATGACATTTTGCAGGATGTGATTAAAATTACCAAACACATTAAAGTATGTGCCCTTAACTCACATCTGTTCATGTAGCTCTGTGAGGAGATGTAGGCAGAGCACACACATCTTCTCTTACATACAGAAGTGATATGGCTTTCTAAAGGTAGATCACTGGCCAGAGTTTGTGAGTTACGAGAGCCGCCCCGGAGATTTCTTTTAGAAAAACAGTCACCATTGGCACCATATTTTCAGTGGCACAGAATGGGTCGCAAAACTTGCTTGTGTGACTTATTTAACCTGCTCAGTGAACTCAATCTGTCACTTCAGGGGAGACGACAACTGTGTTCAAGTCGGCAGATAGAGTGGATGCATTCAAAGCCAAACTGGAATTATGGGGGCAATGAGTGAACATTGGGATTTTTGACATGTTTCAAGCATTAGCAGAGATTTTGAAAGAGACTAAGCCAAGGCCTTCTTTCTCCCAGCTGATGCATGATCACCTGTCTCAGCTTTCAAAAGAGTGTGAGCATCACTTCCCAACCACAAAAGACCGCCGAACTGGGAAGGAGTGGATCTGCCACCCATTTGTGAATAAGCCTGGTTAATCGACTCTGTGCTAGAATAGGATCAACCACTTGAGATCGTGAATGACAGTGGCCTTAAAAGCATGTTTGAGACAACTTCAAATCTCCATATGTTCTGGATTAAACTCAACGCAGAATATCCTGAGATTGCCACTGAAAAGCCTACTTTCATTTCCAGCATCCTTTGTGAAGCAGGGTTTTCTGTAGTGACAGCAACCAGAATGAGATTACAGAGTAGACTGGACATAAGCAACACACTTTGGGTGTGTCTGTCTCCCATCACTCCCAGATGAGACCATCTAGTTGCAGGAAAACAAGCTCAGGGCTCATTGATTCTACATTATGGTGAATTGTGTAATTATTTCATTTTATATTACAATGTAATAATGATAGAAATAAAGTACACAATGAATGTAATGCGCTCAATCATCCCAAAACAATCCGCCTACCCTGCCAAGCCACCACCTATCCATGGAAAAATTGTCTTCCATGAAACCGGTCCCTGGTATCAAAAAGTTGGGGACCACTGCTTTATTGGATGTATAGCTTGTGAATATTTTCTCCCCTTCTGTAGGTTGTCTGTTCTGTTATTTATTTCCTTGACTGTGCAGAAGATTTTTAATTTAATCAAGTCCCATTTATTTATTTTTGTTATTGCTGTGATTGCCATTGGGTCTTCTTCAGAAATTATTTGCCTAAGCTGATATCTAGAAGAGTTTTTCCCTAAAATTTTCTTCTAGAATTCTTATGGTTTTGTGCCTTTATCCATCTTGAATTAATTTTTGTAAGTGGTGAAAGATATTGATCCTGTTTCATTCTTCTGCATGTGGCTATCCGGGTTTCCCAGAACCATTTATTGAATAGGGCTTCTTTTCCCCAGTGTATATTGTCTGCTTTATCAAAGATCAGTTGGCTGCATGTGGATGGTGTTATGTCCAGGTTTCTGTTCCATTGGTCTATATCTCTATTTTTGTGCCAATACCATGCTGACTTAGTTACTATAGCCTTGTAGTATAGTTTAAGTCTGGTAACATGATGCCTCCTGATTTGTTCCTTTTGCTTAAGATTGCTTTTGCTACTTGAGCTCTTTTCTGATTTCACATGAAACGTATTTTTTCTAGGTCTGTGAAAATATGACATTGATATTTTTGTTGGAGTTGCATGGAATCTGTAAATCATTTTGGGCATAAAGGACATTTTAACAATGTTGATTCTGCCAATCCATGAGCATACTTTCAAATTTGTCTTCATGTATATATGTAACCATGTCTTCATGTATATATGTAAATATATGATTCATTAATACAATAGACATATATAATTTTAAAAATAAGTATACATGTATTAGGTTTATGTATTTCAAATCTATTTTTGATACTGCCAAGGGAGTGAGATTGGTGAAATTCAGGGTCTCATTGAACTGGATCCCTTCCAGTGTTACTTCACCTCCTCCTCCAGCCTCAACTTCATTCCCACTCACATCTTCTGCACTAAGTGGCTCTTTCAAACTTTGTTCTTGTTTGTCCTCCTCTAAGGAAAACAAATAAATAAACAAGAAGGAAAACAACTTCTTGATCTGACTAATTCTATTCCTTTTCCAGTCTCTTCTCCTCAATGCAAGTCCATTACAACTTCCCGATTCTGTGGAGTTCCCCTTCTCTTGCTTGGCATACATTTCTTACTGTCCTATTATATTGAAACTATGTCTTCATGGGCCTACAAAATTCTTAAGGGCAGGGGATTGGCATTATCATGCTTTTTTCATCTTGACATATGGTAGATTCTTAAGAAATATTTATTGAACAAAATTCATGGCTCTCGTTGGTGGAGCCAGCCTGCTCTTCCAGTAGATGAAATGGTGATTTCCTTATTGCAATTTGTGGAATATCTGGAGGACTTTTTCTGTATCCAAGGATATCTGATAAAATGAAATATCCCATATGCTTTCATTAAGTACTAAGACTAGTATGCTGTTTGTAAGCCTCGGGAGTGTAAGTCATGATCTTAGGATGAAATAATTTAACAAGCTCTTTCTTACTAAAAATTAGATGTGATCATGTGCGCTAAGGAAAATGAAGTTTTGATTGCATGCTGGGGTCTTTGAACTCCAGTGGGAACAAGAATCACTTGGGAGCGTGTTAAAATGTCGATTCTCGGGTTTCATATGTATATACATTTTGATTCATTCAGACTGGTAAGTGGCTCAGGAATCTGTATTTTTAGAAAGCATCCCAATGATTATAACATAGCTGGTAGAAATCATACTCTGAGAAATATGTTTTCTTCTTTCTGAAGTAGAGAGTAAGAAGAAGGGATCATTTTGAACCACGGAGAAAACTGCCTTAGTCTGGACCTGAGAGGGATTTTATGTGCAGGGTAGAAAAGCAACAGAGCCTGAAAAGGAGAATGGGCCCCTGGGAGATGCTGAAACAGGGAATTAGGGGTGGCAGCAACGGAGAGTGTGGAGAGGCTTGGAAGACCAATAATGTGGAGTTTGGTTTATTGCATAATTTTCCCTGGGGTTGGCCGGCCTTCTTCAACTAGAAAACTAATAGCAATATAAAAAATGAAATCTGATTATTAGGGTATTTTCATCTTACTTTAGTAACTGACAGTCATTCAATAAGTAATTTTTTTTAATATTTCAGGATCTCTGGGATATTGAATGTTTCAGTATAGGACAATTTTTGGCATTTAAGGCAATATCATACAATTCCATATACTATTTCATTTCTAGTTCTGTTATGACAAAGTTATCCAGCATAGAGGAAGTGGCAAACTATGCCATCTGGAAAACAGAATTTAACTTTCAACAACTGTGAGAAAAAAATACATTTTTCCTTAAAAGCCATTTATAAATAATTTCTGTCAGATCTATAATCCAAGTTGTTAATGTTTTAAAATTTAAAAGCTGTATAAAGATTTTTATGAAGATACTACATGTTTTTTCAGGATGGCAAATAACAACCAGAAGTAGATGGATAAGTCGAGGCTACTAAAAAAAGACCCCACACTTTTCATTTCAGTTTATTATTTCAGCTTTCTCCCTCAATCAGCATTACTTGGGGGCTATTAACAAGGAGCTAATTGGTTGGATTGAGTTTCTTCTTTTTAATTTGCTGGCCGGTGTCTGGTGGAAATCCTAATGAGCTGCAAACCAGACGCACAAATGGGCCAGTAGGTTGGACGGGGAAGAGAGGCGGTGGGCACGGAGAGTCTATTGTTCATCCAGTCAGCTAAACATGTTTCAATTGCAGCAGCAACGCCATAAACTCGCCTGGCACAAATCGTCAGTCTGCCTCATTTCGTTCCCGTCTGTTTCAGTCACCCTGCTTCCAGCATCCTCATGAGTCTGAGATTTTGATTTCATTCATAGACGGGGGAGATTTCCCTCTAGCCCCCTGCCCTTTTGGAAGATAAATTCTCTTGAATACCTCGATGAAGCCGAACTTGGAAAAGGAACTATGTTGTTCTTATTGTAATTAATATCTTGTTTTTAAGTTCACCTAGTCCAAGACCTCTGGTCTCCACTGGCTTATGTTAAACTGAGCACCTCTGCCACTTTCTGCCCTTCTACAGGTGATACGCAAGGGCTGGCTCACCATCAGCAACATTGGCATCATGAAAGGCGGCTCCAAGGGATACTGGTTCGTCCTTACTGCGGAGAGCTTGTCTTGGTATAAAGATGATGAGGTAAGCCACAGAGAGTGACTAAGTTTTCTTCGTGAAGTGTTTCTAATTTTATGTTTATTGATGTTATCATGATATATGATGTTGAGACACCAGTAGTTCCCTTTCAGTGAGATTTGGCTTGGAGTATTTGTTTTAAAAAAGCACTGTTTTTTTCCTCATAGATTTGAAATTTTATAATGTTTCCCTCAAATTTCTTTTCTTGTTTATTTCTTTGGTGTAGTCATATGTTTGTTTACCTGAAGAAATAGAGTTAGGGATGAGGAGTTGGAAACTTCCTTGTTCATAATAACGTCAAGGTACTGGTAGAGTGGGAGCAATTTACATTAAATAACGTGTTGAAAAGACCCACGGTCATAAAACATCTTAAGAGTAAAATTAATAATACTGATGCAGAGTTGATAAAGCATTTTGGAATTGTCGCTGTGACATCTGTCTCGAACGAAAGGCTTTTGAGAATGTCCACATCACTAGTCTTCAAGTGAGTCTCAGATAATTATGAATTTTGTTCTTCGAGAACTTGATATCTACGTAAAAGCATGACTTACGGTAATTGTGGTATTCTGGTTCTTGTTAGATGTTAATAATTTTGGTCCTGTGACTTACTACTCATGTGAATCTGATGGCTACAAAAGTGCAAAAAAGTCATATTAGTCTTACAGAGCCATTTAAGTACTAGAAGGTGATACCATTAAATTTGGGAGAATACAGATAGAAATCAAACTATGTTTGGAAAACTTTAATAGCTCTGGTATGACTTGAGAATTTTCTGGTACTTATAATGCACCATGCAAACGTTAGATAAGAATACTCTGTAATAGCAAAGCTATGTGCAGGTGATGTTGTCTCGGTTTTATTTGTCTATGAAGGGGTGTGTTTCAGAGTTGAGTCCTTCCTATCTTGGCTTGATTTCTTTTGAAAACATCGTAAGGCACCTTTGTCAATTCTTGGAGGAAGTTTCATGTCTTATATAGTTCTTCCCATTTCCAAAGAGATTTGTATGTAATAGTGCGTGGAAAACATACTATATGATTGCTTGATTGCCACTGAATTTTCTACATAAGAGAAATCAGATCGTATAGCAATGTCCAAACAAAATTACTATTTAAGAGCTTATATTTAAATTTTTATATCACTGACCAGAGTCTAAAGTAGAATTAATCATTGTGATAGTCACAATGCGAGGATTAGCAATGGTTTCTTTCTTGTATTGGCTGCTTAGATATCCCTGTCATTCTGTGGAAATCTCTAGTTTTAAAGATCACAGCTTGGGGAGCTCTGAGATACTTCCCTAGATATAAAAATAAGTAAACAGATTATCTTCTTTGCTGTTCAGTTGCTCTAAGATATCGTCTCTTAGATACATTTTCCCAAGAATTTAGATGTTTGTTTATATATATTTAAATACATATCAGTTTTGGGACTTTTCTCAGTTATACCTGGGCCTGCAAAAAATTTTACTGAGGAATCATAATAGTAATAGCTAGTTTTTGTATGTATATTAATTAACTCATTTAACCCATATTACCGCCTTAAAGATAGGTACTATTAGTACTATTATTATCTTTATTTTTCAGATAAGAAAAAAAAACCCATCAACCTTTTAAAAAGCCATTTATACAGGACTCAGTTTCCCTTATTGCAGAACATTTTGTTTTGGCAAGGAAGATAACTTCCCATGGTCACATAGCTAGCTGGTGGAAAAGCAGAAATTCGAACACAGGCTGTTGGGCTCCAGACCCTGTGCTCTCAAGCACAAATGTAGGCAAGAATCCCAGAGATGGCTGGAGTCGGCCGAGTCAATCTCATCCCACGGAGGATTTATTAAGATGCTTTCTGGGCACCTGCACCTTGACCCATTCCTGGGTTTTAGCACCAGAGATGTGGAAGACTCTGGAGTCACTACTGCTATTGAGTGTGGCTTTAGAGTTCTTTTGTCTGACTGTGTGGGTCCTGAAATAAGCCCATTAGGAGGCACATGATGCTTCCTGTAGGGAAGGAAGAAGACTTGAGAGCTTGGTGAGCTCAGGGTCACCAGTCATCTCCTCCAAAGCTTCAAAATAACTTTTTACAAAATCGCTGCTGCTGAAGCTCCCTCAAGAGCACTTGACTACAACAAATAGAAAATAAATGCGTACAGTTACACTATTAACAGAGTGCCATGAACATCTTATTAAAGGTGTATGTATGGAGGGCGGATCATTTCAGGAAAAAGGAAAGGAACAGACAAGGCTGCTGCTCTGTGAGACTAACAAGCAAGTATGCTAATAATGTAATATCAGATATTAAGTGCTTGGAATAAAATCAGATTAGGGCAATGACTGAGAAAGCGACGAGGGAGAGGCCTTCAGATTGTGTGATCAGAAGGAAGCAGCACTTGAGCAGAGACCGAAATGAGGCACTGTGCAGATTTTGTGGAAGAACATTCCAGGTAGAGGGAACAGTAAGTATGAGATCCCCAGCGAGGGGAACCTACAGAAGGCCCGTGGCTGGAGCGTGGGAACAGTGGGGGAGAGAGGCAGGAAATAAAATCAGAGGCCCCCCACGTTGGATGGGGGCCGTATCAGTCCTTACCCAATGATTTGGATTTTACTTCAAGGATAATTGAAAACCACTACCGTGTTCCCACTGGTTGTGACGGGATCGGGTTGACAGTTTGGAGAGATTACTCCGGTTGCTGGGTTGTGTGTGATGTGTGGGATGGGACGTGTGCATGGAGAGAGGGGGGTGGCAAGAACAGAAGAGGGGAGACCAGCCGGGAGCCTCTGACAGTGACCCAGGTGACAGGCAGCGGTGGCTGCCCTGGGTTGTAGCTGGGGGTGCGGAGCGCTCACTGTCAAGGTAGCGGATCCGTGGGCTGCACTTGAGTCATTAGCTACTCTTACTCTTTCAGAACTCTGCTCAAGGAACAAGACAGGGAATTTTCTAAATATTAATGCCTGACTCAAGAATGACCACAATCTGCAAATCGTCAAATTGTGTCGGGGAGTGGGGCGGAGCCTTATCTTCTGAAGCAATCCTTGTTCATCATTATTCACGCCCTTGACACTCCTCAGCTGCCCCCAGCAGGGTGGCCTCTACCCTGCTCCATTCGCTTCTCTTGCCGGAGCTTTCTGCCACTGCGGGGGCAGTGTCTGAGCCTGCTGCCAGAGCAGGAGGGAGGGGCCCGCACGGATCCTTGCTCTTTGCTGGTATTTAACAGCAGTTATTTGTGTCTACGGGGAGCTGAGGCTGGAAGGGAGGGTATGGGGAGAAGATCAAGCGGGCAGTGTCAGGAGGGTCGGGTTTAGAGGTTATGATCCATCTCCGTCCTCTTGGGCACTCATCCTCGAACAGCAACGTGTTCCATGATGCTTAGCTTCCGTAGAGGTCTTGCTGTCATGCAGTTCGACTGCATGTGGATTAAACATGGTTCTGCGGGCAGCCTCGAGAACCCTGAATTTAGAATGTCCCTTTGTGAAAATAAGCTTGAGTACTAACTCGACTTTTGGAGCCACTTTGTGGGTAAGTTGAGTGCTTGTACTCTTCCTGTACACATATCAGCCCCTACACACATTGGAAATCCTGTTATGTGACAATTTACCTTTTGTAATTAAGCAAATGTGACACGGGAAATGCCATTAATTTAGTTGTAGATTCCTTCATTTATTCAGTGATAAATTTCTATTCAAATTTTCGTAGAAGATTGTCATATTTTTTAATGTGTTCTGTCTTCCTCCTACTTATATAATTAGACTGGTACGTTTTCATTATAATATAAATGGCTGTTTAATAAATAGCGTATTATAGCATATGAACGTAAGTATTTTAACTTTGGACAGGTTTATAATAAATGTAAATGACTTATGAAATATATTTGTGATTAAAAGCCAATGGCTCAGACTGTTCTTTAGGATAACATTAATTGATCAAAAGACCCCATAGAGCATCTGTTTGGTGCCCTGGAAGGGGTGAGGTGCTAAAGGGTGTGGGTCCCTAGGACTAACAGCCAGTGCTGGAGCAAGTGACTTCACTCCCTGAGCCTCAGTCTTCTCACTTATGAAATGGGGACCATTGCTCAACAAATCGTCTCAGTGGGATTTTTTTAGGACTCTGCAAAATCATATATTAGTAAGTGCCCCTGGTACCACACTGGTATATTTATTCTAGCCGTGACAAGAAACACCATCCCCTCCCACTGTAATGCCCTTTGACTTGCACATCTTCTAATTTCCAAATTTTTGTCATGTCGTGTCGTGAGATAGGACATATGGGATCTGGGTTGTCTTGGCAGAAAATGACAAGGTTCAGACACGAGAAAACTGAGATCCCATTTCTTCAGTGAGACTTTCCATGCTGTCTCCTCTCCAGCCTATAGTTTCTCCTACATCTTAACCAAGAGTTTAGAGATGATCATACCAAACTGTACTGTACCTATTCAAGATGGCGGAGGTACTAGCTTGATAACATGTGTAATAATTTTAAGCTAGAGTTGGCATGACAGTAATAGTAAGACCCCCCAGCATTTTTCCACTTTCTCTCCATCCCGAATAGATCTATTCACTCTACTCTTGAATTTTGAATGGATGCATTAACCTGCTGAAGCATCTGTGAACTGTACTTTTTGAACCAGTACTCTACATGACAATATGTTATTTGTAATGTTACTGATAGATGACTTTAATAGAAAGGTTTCCACCTGTGTCCTAGGCTATGTTAAGTTTCCACATGTTATTGTCAAGGAGTCTTTATAATACGATGTGGTTATGGTAGACACAATTTATCTACCTGACTGTATTTTATCCTATGATGTTATCCCAAGATTGGGGCTTTTCTTCAGTATAAAAAGAACCAGGGGACTGGGCATGGTAGCTTATGCCCCTAATCCTAGCACTTTGGGAGGCCAAAGTGGGAGGATTGCTTGAGGTCAGGAGTTCAGGACTAGCTTGAGCAAGAGTGAGACCCTGTCTCTACAAAAATAGAAAAAAAAATTAGCTGGATGTGGTGGTGCGCACCTGTAGTTGCAACTACTCAGGAGGCTGAGATGGGAGGATCGGTTGAGCCCAGGAGTTCAAGACTGCAGTGAGCTATGATCAGGCCACTATACTCTAGCCTGGGTAACAGAGTAAGACATTGTTTCTAGAAACAAAAATAAAAAAGCACCTTTCACAGAGTTGGACTGTTTATAAATATCACCAAAGAGATTTTCCTGAGCCCTGCTGTCCCTGTGTCTAGATCACGCTACAGTACTCCCAGACTCTGGAATTTCCTACACAAATGGCCCTGAGCTCATTTCTAGAGGTTGCATGAGTCTCCTCCTGGGTTCGTCCTCCGGAGGACATTGCACCAATGTGAGCGTCCTGAGGCCTGTAGGGTGGCGAGCGGGTAGCTGTTGGTGGGTAGATAAGAACAGAGCTTGGACGCGCAGACTCCAGTGTCCATACGCATCCCATTGTGCTCTGGGATTGGATAATATTTACCTCCTTTGATTTCTATCAAAATATTAACATAAGGATATTTGTAGTGCTTACTACCTCTGCTAAGAATCTTGGGAAGAAATACAGCCATTCAAATAACCTCAAATAGAATATTAGATGCCTTTCTGCATAGCAGTGTTTAGCTGGTGGACATCCCACTTGGGTGTGTCACCAGCAGCTCTAGCCTTTGGCTGGCCCAGCCCAAGAATAGTATATCAGCTTCATTCTTCGTCTTCACCCTCCTACTGGCCCCTCAATGCTATCGGTCTGGAGCGCCCCAAACTCAAGGTGCTTCTCACTCTATTATATATATATGTATGTCAGCTCATCTCTCAGCGTCTAGTGTGGCCTTCACTGCAGGCTCCTTTGCATATCCAAATTAGTCGAAATGCTCAACCAAACCAAATGGCCTTCCAGGTAACAAGAGGCTCCCTACATAGCAGTTGTGACTGTAAATAGCATTCCTCCTGCTCATGGCACCTGCTTGCACTCATAAAGCCAGCTTTCGATCTGAATGATGTCTTTGATGATGATCATCATCATCGAATGATTAACAGTTACTGAGTATTTATAGTTTACCAGACACTGAACACTTTATTTACATTCTCCATTTTAGAGATGAAATTTAAGGCTCAAAAACAATGAGTAACTTAGCTAGCCGTTCAGCGTCAGTGCTGTGCTCTTAATTTCCTGAACATTTCCCAGCAAATATTTTCTGAGCACCTGTTATATACCATGTATTATCCTAGTCACTAAGGATAAAATGGTAAGCAAAGAATTCATGGTACCTGCCCTTACAAAGGATATTTCCCAATACAGAAAACATACAAACAAACAGGAAAACCTATCAGATACTGATCACATGCTGTGAAGAAATCAAAGCCAGTGATGTGTTGGCATAGAACGTATATGGGATGGAATCACAGGATGGGGGGGCGCTTTAAATTGCATAGTTAGAGAAGATTTGTGTTAATGTCCCGAGATAAGACTGAAACTGATGAATTCAAGGGACAGAATTAAGCCCAGTGTGACTAGGGCAAAGAGAGAAAGGGACTCTAAGGATTAGGATTTTGTTGTTAGGAAGTATTTTTGTTGTTGTTGTTTGTTTTTGTCTATTTTTTTGTTTTTTTTTTTCAGAGACAAGGGTATTATTCTATCACCCAGGCTGGAGT
>CAUYSK010089665.1:0-27848 GCA_963575035.1 Avahi laniger
CCTCAGACTCCTGGGCTCAAGCGATCCTCCTGCCTCAGCCTCCCGAGTAACTGGGACTACAGGCATGTGCCACCATGCCCAGTTAATTTTTTCTATATATTTTTAGCTGTCCAATTAATTTCTTTCTATTTTTGGTAGAGACGGGATCTCGCTCTTGCTCAGACTGGTCTCGAACTCCTGAGCTCAAACAATCCGCCCGCCACGGCCTCCCAGAGTGCTGGGATTACAGGCGTGAGCCACCGCGCCCGGCCAGGACATATTTCTTAAACATGGTATCTGGTTAAGAGATGAACTCTGGAGTTAGGGTCTGAGATTGAATTCCAGCACTGCCCCTAGGTCTGAGATTTCAAAATCTGTGATTTAATCTTCCTGATTCTCACTTGCTTCATTAGCAACCAGCACCTGAGAGGATTGGCTTCATGATTTATGAATGATCCGTTAACATCTTCATCAGTTCCTCAAGGCATATCAGAATGGAACAGAGCCAGCCCCACCTTTCAGCCTTTTAACTTAGAGCCCATTTCCATGTGGCCATCTGGAACACCTGGGGTCTGTGGGGAAGAGGAGCCTACTCTGGGGTCCTGCCTCCTGCCCCCACCTAACACTGTCCCCCATCCTCCACTGACAGTCCATCCTAGAGAGACACACCTTGGGCATGGGGATGACTCAGGGGCAGGCATGCTGCCCACCCCACTGCCATTTTCCCTGTCGCCTCCCAGAACCAGGTCATTCCAGGCTCCAGTCCTGGGTCAATGAACCGTCCCCCCAACCCACTGCACCCCACCATCCTTGGCAGCTCTGATTCCTGTGAGTATCCTTTACACACAAAACAGCAACGTGAGGCCAGGCGCGGTGGCTCACGCCTGTAATCCTAGCACTCTGGTAGACCGAGGCAGGAGGATTGCTTGAGCTCAGGAGTTCGAGACCAGCCTGAGCAAGAGCAAGACCCCGTCTCTACTATAAATAGAAAGAAATTGGCCAAACAATTAAAAATAGAAAAAATTAGCCGGGCATGATGGTGCATGCCTGTAGTCCCAGCTACCTGGGAGGCTGAGGCAGGAGGATCACTTGAGCCCAGGAGTTTGAGGTTGCTGTGAGATAGGCTGATGCCACGGCACTCTAGCCTGGGCAATGGAGTGAGATTCTATCTCAAAAAAAAACAAAACAGCAACATGAGCAAGCACCAGGCACTGTTGCAGGCACCTTTCATGTCTTCTTTTGTCATTCAAAGAATGGATTATCATATCCATTTTGTGCATGTGGAAACATGTTGAGGCCCAGAGAAAAGCAGCCCATCAAGTGATAAAAAAGGTAATCCCTAAAAAGAAAAAAAAAAGGAAGGAAGAAAGAAAGATAATTCCCTAACCCTGTGGTCCCCAACCCCCCTTCCCCAGGCCGAGGACTGGTACTGGTCTGGCCTGTTAGGAACTGGACCATGTCACTGCCTGAGCTCCGCCTCTCCCCCAACCTCCCCCCTCCACCCCTGTCATGGAAAAATTATCTTCCGTGAAACTTAGGAGCCGGGCTGCAGAGCAGGAGGTGAGCGGCAGGTGAAAGCAGGTGAAGCGTCATCTGTATTTACAGCTGTTCCCCATGGCTCACTTCACCACCTGAGCTCTGCCCCCAGCCACCCCACCCCCAGGCTCCTCCCACCCCCATCCATGGAAAAATTGTCATCCATGGAAAAATTGTCTTCCATGAAAAGGGTCCCTGGTGCCAAAAAGGTTGGGGCCCACTGCTAACCCACAGGCTGCTTAATGACTCCAGAACTTGTTTCTCTACTGGTGTATCCTTCCCTCTCCTCCCTGGTGCTTCCCCAACCCAGCTCCTGCCTGCCCTGTGCCTTCCCTGACACCCAGGCTGGGTTAGGTGCTCCTCTGGGCTCCCACTGCGCTGGGTAACCCACATCTTAGCAAGGTAGCTAATTGCTTTTTGTTGATGATGATGTGGTTATTATTTGTTGCTTAAGAATCTTCCTTTTCTGGCTTCCCGGCTCCCACCTAAGGCCTGTGTATGCACACTGTTCTGTTTGCCTCCCTTTGGTGCTATCCCGAGTGTGGCCCATGGACGACACCAGTTTGCACCTTCACCAGTCTGCAACAAGATAGGTACAGAAATTGAGAGAAACATTGAAAAACACTTATAGCAAGTTGGCAAGTAGTTTTGTGTTTATCGAATCTAATAATGAAAACCAGGACTTGTATTTTGTATGTCCTTTTTTCTTTTTATTTGTCTAGTAATTTATTTTCATTGTATTTTATAAAAGGATCCATCCATGACTGATTAGAAAGGGAAAGAAAAAAGCTCCTTCACGACAGATCATCTGAGAAGCACTGGTTTATCTTTATTTCCCCAGAACCCAGGACAGATACTGGCACAAAAAAGCATTGAATAAATGCAGGGCGAATAAATAAATGGATGCAGCTGACACTTTTGAGAAGCTCTAAGGTAACAGAATAGACAGAACTTGGTGCCGCAATGAAATGATGCCGCGTGTTTACCTTGAGTTCCCGGGAGGTTGCTGATGCCATTCCGAAAGACGGGGACCGCCAGAAGAGGGACAGATTCAGGGCATATGCACAGATGAACAGTATTTGAACAGGTTGACTTTGAGGTTACCTATGGGATATCCTACGAGATGTCCAGGAAGCAGTTAGATATATGGGTTAGAAGCTCAGGAAGTGAAGCTCAGGGCTGGAGTAGTAGATTTCAGAGTTAAAGCCATTAGAATGAACAAGACACCCACGATGTGGAATGGGCAGAGAAGAGGCTACGGAGAAACCTCTGGTTACTTAGCACGGCGTCTGGTACATGGGAGATGATTAGTAACTCTTTGTCAAATGAAGAGGTTTAAGAACTGGGCTGTACAGCAGGAGGTGAGCAGCCGGTGAGAGGAGTGAAGCTTCATCTGTATTTATAGCCGCTCCCCATCACTCACATCTTATTAATTAAAAAATCCCCATATAAAAATTTTATTTAAAAATATAAGCTCAAAGAAAAAAAGCAAGTTGCAAAGGAATTCATGCAATATGGTAGCATTTATAGTAATAAAAAGTTTTAAAACGTGCAAAATAATGCTAAAAATTATTTATGCATGCATATAATGTATGTAATAAAGATATAAAAACATTCATGGGAATTATAGGTAACTAATTTAAGATAGTAAGAGTAAGAAAAACATAAAATTATGATGGGTTCAACTAAATTGAAGTACAATTCTGACAAACGTTTTGATTTCCATAGTAATTAGGTTCTATAATACACCAGCTTAAATATAATTCCCAAGATCTTTCGCTAACTTTAAAACCTAGCTTAAATGTTAAATAATAATTTTTGCATATCTAGATAATTTCTAAGTAAGACAGAATGCTCAAACATTGATCACCAAGTGTGGTCTATACCTACCTTTTCTTATTATGGAGTGGATTGACCTTTGGGTCATTTTAAGGAGTTTGTTAATAATTGCCATTTTAAGAAAGTGTAAAAAAGATGTGTATGGCTATAGGGATCATATTATGTGTTCTTTGTAAGCGCTGTTGGTTTGATAAAATGTTTATTACTATAAATGTTTATAGTTCTCGATGTCCTACCTCCCAGTTCGCTGTCTGAAACGGAAGTTAGTTACTTCGGTAAAACTAGAAGAGGGTGACTTGAGACTATACCTGGACTAATAGAGGCAGAGGAGTATATCTGTATATTCGGGTGTTTAGATTAACTATTCTCTTCGTGAGAAAACAAAAGCAAATCAAAAAATCAAATAAACTAAAATTCTCTACACTGGTAAAATCAGGAAAAAGGCATGTTAGTTTTCGGAGCAAAATTATCAAATCAGTCTGACCTGTCCAAGGATTAAGCCTTGCTTGAGTACATACATGAACCTTGGATTCTTGCATAAAATTGCTTCTGAGCTATCGGTTTCCATAAGAAAGATTTTTCTTTTGTTTTGTTTAACCCATTTAAAGTATTAGGAGTTCAGCTTCTTTGTTTTCTGGGAGTTCTGGCAAAATTGGATTTATGTAAGCTCTTATTAGTCTCTATAAACCAATCAGGAAAAAGTCCCTTTCATTTAAGTCTTTATAATCTAATTTGGTAATACCCTCAGGAGGTAGGAAAATATCCCCCACTCACAACGAGATTTAAGGCTTTTCTCATTAACAGGCCAACAGATACTTGAGTTTGCAGCTTCAGTTGTTACTGGTCAGAGAAGACACAGACTCATGAAAACTCACCAGTTCAGACAGATCGCAAATGGCTCTCCTCCTTTCCATTGGGCACAAAATATTTTAAGTGATTTGATCTCACAAATAAACAATCTGACAAACAGAAATAACAACTAGATTCTCCGTCATCTCTCACCCAAAAAAGACTAGAGCCCACCAGCCAGCCACCCAGCAGAGATCACCAATGGTCAAACCAAGAACAAGGCTCCTAACCATTGCGGCTACCTACCCATGGGGAAACCCAGCACCCTGCCCAAATCAGACTCGAATGCACAAGCTTCCCCTCAGCAATGCAGCCTGCTTGACCTAGGGTCTGCTCCCCTGTATTCGTGGACTGGCTGTGGCACAGGACCCAGACCAAAATACAATTAGACAAGTCACAGACAAACAGCCATGGCCAATACCCAGAAACTAACACAGAGAATTGGAAGAGAAAAGGAGAATCAGCAAAGGTAAAGTTCCAATGCCTCTTGGGATTCACTCCAGAAGTCAAGAAAAGACAGCCGGAAGCCTGGCGTAGCGGTGGTGTGCACCTGTAGTCCCAGCTACTTGGGAGGCTGAGGTGGAGGATTGCTTGAGCCCGGGAGTTCAAGGCTACAGTGAGCTATGATTGCACTTGTGAGTAGCCACTGCACTCCAGCCTGGGCAACATAGGGAAACCCCATCTCTAAAAAAAAAAAATGTAGCTGGGCTGGGCTTAAACGATTCATGAGGTGACATAAGGAAAGAAACCCGGAGTCTCTAAGCAAGGCTTTTTTGAATGTGCATTTATCTGTCCCTTGAAACCTCCAAGCTCACTATTAGGTAAGGTCAGGAGAGCACATTCAAGGTCTTGGGAAGGAAAGAGGTTGTACGTGGCAGGCAATTGGTTTATCAAGCGAGGGCACACACATGAAACTGTTCTGTTAGTCCCCAATCACTGTGTTCAACTCAGTTTTGTCACGTTGCCCTTTCCTGTGTCTGCACAGTGTCTTGGGCAAGCTCATTAGTCTTCCAGTCGTTCAGCATATACTTGTTCCCCTCTTAAACTCTGGGGAGGATGGTTCCAAAACCCCAGTGGATATCTGACACTGTGAATAGCATCCAACCCTATCTATATATACTATGTTTTCCCTGTATATGCATACCTATGATAAAGTGTAATTTATAAATTAAGCACAGTCAGAGATTAACAACAGCAACTAAAAGTAAAATAGAACGATTAGAACAATGTGCCCGCATCGCTACTCTTGCATTTGGGGGCCATCATTAAGTCAAGTACGGGTTACTGGAACACACCTGCTGCGGTACAGCAACGGCGGATCTGATAACCAAGACCGCTAAGTGACTGCCCGGGATGCTCTGGACAAAGGGTGATTCATCCCAGGCAGGATGGAGGGGGACAGCGTGAGATTTCGGCACACTACGCAGAATGGCACGCAATTTAACATTTATGAATTGTTTATTTCTGGAATTTTCCATGTAATATTTTCAGACCAAGGTTGACCTTGAGTGAATGAAGCCCCAGATGAGGGGAGGGGGGACTACTGTAATTTAAAACTCCAGTCTCATAGCCATGAACCCATCACCATCACCACTACATTCCCACCTCCATCCCCATCGCCTCCCAATCTTCCCTCCTAGGAGAGGATCAGCCCAGCACTCCACAGCCAGGTAAGTGAGAGATGAGGGTCCATTTCTGGCTCCTGTCTTCCACCCCATTTGAATAAAAAACGACTGCTGACCAGATAATAGACTGAATAAAAGAGCAGACCGACCACACCTTTGCCCTGCTCTAAATTCCTCCAGGCAAGGCCTGGGAGGGAGGAGGGTGGGGAAGAGGTAGGGTTCTTTCTCTTTTGCCTCGGTCTCTGTCTCTTTCCCTCTCTTCCAGTCTCTGATTTAGCTTCTCTGCTATTCTTCGTCTTGTCTCTCTGGGTTGCTGTGCCTCCCTCCTACTCCCCATCCCAGGCCCAGCCTTCCTCACACCCATCGTGGGCAGTGGAGGCGATCTAGCGGGTTCCTAACTTGAGAGATTTCTTTCAAAGTCTCACTTGTAATCTGGGGAAGAAATTCTGTGTGGAGGGACCGTCCACCTTGACAGTCCCCAACAGCCCCCCTAACATAGACTTCTTCATGAATCTGCCTCAATTTTCACCCTGGGAAAAGCGAAGGTGAGAAGGAAATACATCCGTCAAAAATGAAGGCAAGAAAAAGAATATAAAACAATAAAAAGAAAAGAAAAGGAAATGCATCAGAATAGGGATGGGGTGCCCTGGGGAGAGGATGGAGGTGGCCACGGGGCTGGGATTTGCCAGGGGAGGGGACAGGAATGAACACTGGAAGAAGGAGGAGCTGGGGATGGAGGTGGATGGGAAGAGAGACAGAAATGGAGATGGAAACACAGCACAGTGGCGGCCGGATGGGATGGGGTGGGGACAGGGAAGAACCTGAGGGCAGAGAGTGGTAGAGAAGGAGGCCGGTGCGAGTGTGGACTGAGATGGAAGGTGGCTCTGCAGGGGACGCAGGAATGGTGCAGCGACAGGAGTGAAGTTAAGCTGGGAGGAGTACACTCACCGCTTCCAGCTCATGGGGTCGCCTCGCCCAGCAGCCAACGCTTGAGTAGGAAGCTGGCAGGTGGCTCAGCCCAGCTGTCTCCCACGGTGGCTGCTTTCCACAAAGAGGCTCTAGTTCCTTGCTACCCAAGGCATGGTTCCTGAACCAGCAGTGTGGACCTCACCATGGAGCTTGTTAGAAATACAGAATCCCCTCTCGGACCTCCTGAATCAGAATCTGCATTTTCGCAAGGTTCCTCAGGTGATTTGTGTACATAGTGAAGTTTAAAAAGAACTACTCTAGGAAAAAAACAAAACACATTTTTTTTTCCTTTAGAGACAGGGTCTCACTCTGTTGCCCAGGCTGGAATGTAGTGGTGCGATCATAGCTCACTGCCACCTTCAACTAACTCCTGGGCTCAAGACATCCTCCTACCTCAGCCTCCTAAGCAGCTAGGAGGCACACACCACCCTGGCTAATTTTTTGTTGTTGTTGTTGTTGTTTTTTGAGACAGAGTCTCACTCTGTTGCCCTGGTGGGTTAGAGTGCCATGGCGTCGGCCTAGCTCACAGCAACCTCAGACTCCTGGGCTCAAGCAATCCTTCTGCCTCAGCCTCCCGAGTAGCTGGGACTACAGGCATGCGCCACCATGCCTGGTTAATTTTTTCAATATATTTTTTAGTTGTCCAGCTAATTTCTTTCTATTTTTAGTAGAGACAGGGTTTTGCTCTTGCTCAGGCTGGCCTCGAACTCCTGAGCTCAAACGATCCGCCTGCCTCGGCCTCCCAGAGTGCTAGGATTACAGACATGAGCCACCACACCCAACTCCTGACTAGTTTTTTAAAATTTATTTTTTAGAGACCCGGGGTCTTGCTATGTTGCCCAGGATGGTCTCAAACTCCTGGCCTCAAGTGATCCTCCCACTTCAGCCTTCCAAAGTACTGGGATTACAGGCGTGAGCCACCATGCCTGGCCTAGAAAAAAAAAATTAAAAGAAAAAAAGAAAGAAAATATAAATAAATAAAAATGCTAAAATTAAAAATATTTTTAAAAAGGAAAAAAAAGAAGCACTGCTCTAGTGGATACCGTGGCCAAAGCAGTGGCCACTTGTCTTTTCCAGACCTCTCTGCCGCCTTTGTCCCCCATTATCAGTGCATTTCCTCTGGCCATCTGTCTGCCAAATTCGGGAAAGGACACCAAGAGATCAACATGAAAAATTGAGATTATGCTCTATGTGTGTTTTTTTTAATCCTTTATAAGCACCATTTATTTAAAAAACTCATTGTGAAATATAACACACATGAAAGTGCATAAAGTATTAATGAAAAGTGCAATAACTAATTCTAAAATGAACATTGATTTCACCACTACCCATTTCAAAAAATAGAATTTAGCCAACACCCCCAAAGAAGGCCTTATCCATGCAAGACTTCCTTCCGGTCACATGCCCCTTCCTACCCCTAGAGGTAAGAACAATCTTGAATTTTATGTTAGCTACTTGCATGTTTTTGTTTTTATTTTTTTATTTTACTGTTTTGTTTTGTTTTGTTTTAAGATTGAGTTTTTCTCTGTTTCCCAGGCTAGAGTGCCAGGTGTCATCATAGCTCACAGCAACTTCAAACTCCTTGGCTCAAGCGATCATCCTGCCTCAGCCTCTCCAGTAGCTTGGACTATAGGCACGCACGACCACACCTGGCTAATTTTTCTTATTTTTTGTGGAGACAGGGTCTCACTGTGTTGCCCAGGCTTGTCTTAAACTCCTGGCCTTGAGCAATCCTCCCACCTCAGCCTCCCGAAGTGCTGGGGTTATAGATGTGAGCCACCACGTCCAGCCTCTTTTTAGTTTTACTACCTATGTATGTGTCTCTAAACAATATAGTTTAGTTTGGCTTGTTTTTTGACTTTTATATAAATGGAATCATTTGTATCTTGCTTCACATACTCAATCTGTATCTACATAGGCGTGTAGTTCAGTCATTTTCATTGCTGAATAGTTTTGCATCCTATGAATGTATCACAATGTACTTATCAGTTGCTGTTGATAGGCAATAGGGTTGTTGGGGTTATCGTAAAAATACTGCTATAATTGTTCTTATACAAGTATTCTGGCAAACACGTGCACAAACCCCTAGGGATATGGTTTCAAATTATTTTCCTTACTTATCCGTAAAAGACTTTGAAAACTCGTGTGTCCTTCCACATATTTTTTATTCTTTTGTTTTTCTTTTTTTCCACATATTTTTATATAAGCTTTTTCATTAGAGTATCTTCAGATTCACAGAAAAATTTAGCAGAAAGTACAGGAAGTTTCTATATACCTGCTACTCATACATGCATAGCTTCACCCACCATCAACATCCAACACCACAGAGGTACATTTGTTATAATCAGTGAACCTACATTGTTACGTAATTATCACCCAAAGTCTATAGTTTACATTAAGGTTCACTCCTGGTGTTTACATTCTATGGGTTGGACAAATGTATTTAATTACGTATATCCACCATTATAGTATACAGAATAGTTTTACTGCCCTAAAAACTCTCACACATTTTTAGGTTGATATCTAAAACTTTCATTTTAAGTTGAATAGTTGCAAAGGATATAATTTCTAGAGTACTATAAACGACATTTTAAAATACAACTACTAAAGACCGGGCACGGTGGCTCACACCTGTAATCCTAGCTCTCTGGGAGGCCGAGGCGGGTGGATTGTTTGAGCTCAGGAGTTCGAAACCAGTCTGAGCAAGAGCAAGACTCCGTCTCTACTAGAAATAGAAAGAAATTAATCAGACAACTAAAAATACATAGAAAAAATTAGCCGGGCATGGTGGCACATGCCTGTAGTCCCAGCTACTCGGGAGGCTGAGGCAGGAGGATTGCTTGAGCCCAGGAGTTTGAGGTTGCTGTGAGCAAGGATGACGCCACGGCACTCTAGCCTGGGCAACACAGTGAGACTCTGTCTCAAAAAAAAAAAAAAAATACAGCTACTGAAGCCAGGCACAGTGGCTCATGCCTGTAATCCCAGCACTTTGAGAGGCCGAGGTGAGAGGATTGCTTGAGGCCAAGAGTTGGAAACCAGCCTAGGAAACAAAGCAAGACCTCCATCTATACAAAAAATTAAAGAATTAGTAGGGTGTGGTGGCGCACACATGTGGTCCCAGCTACTCAGGAGGCTGAGACAGGAGGACTGCTTGAGCCCAGGAGTTCAAAGCTGCAGTGAGCTGTGATTGAGTCACTGCACTCCAGTCTGGGTGACAGAGCAAGACCCTGTCTCTAAAAATAAATAAATAAAATAATAAAATGCAACTATTATAACACTATTTTCTAATACCATCTAAATACCAGAAACTTAAATAGCATCCCAATTTTTTCACTTTTATTTTGAAATATTTCAGGTTTATAGAAATATTATAAGGATACTATAAAGAATTCCAATATGCCCTTTACTCAGATTCCTCAAATATTAACATTTTACTGTATTTGTTCTATCTACCTGTCTCTTTAACCCTAAATACTTCAGTGTATATTTCCTAAAAGCAAGGATATTCTCTTATATAACCACAGTATAAATATCAAAATCAAGAAATTAACACTGAAATGATACTAAATAGCCTTATTCAAATCTTGCCAGTTGTCCCAGTAATTTTCATTATAGCAAAGAGAATCTAGGATCATGAGTTACATTCAGCTGTCATGTCTTAAGTCTTCTTTATTCTGAAATAGTTTCTCAATTTTTCCTTTTTTCTTTTTCTTTGTTTTTTGTTTTTCTTTTTGAGACAGAGTCTTGAGTCTTGCTCTGTTGCCCAGGCTAGAGTGCCATGGCATCAGCCTAGCTCACAGCAACCTCAAACTCCTGGGCTCAAGCGATCCTCCTGCCTCAGCCTCCCAGAGTGCTAGGATTACAGGTGTGAGCCACCACACCCTGCTCTCAATCTTTCCTTATCTTTTACAACCTTGACATTTTGAAGAGTGCAGTCAAGTTGCTTTGTGGAATGTCCTTTACTTTAGGTTTGTTTGATGTTTCCTCAAGACTAATTCACGTTATGCGTTTTTTTGGCAGGAATATCAGAAAGATGATACTGTGCCTTGTTGGCATATCCTATCAGGACACACATGATATCTACTTGTCCTTTCACTGGTGATGTCAACTTTTTTTTTTTTTTTTTGAGACAGAGTCTCACTCTTCTTACCTGGGCTAGAGTGCCGTGGCGTCAGCCTAACTCACTGCAACCTCAAACTCTTGGGCTCAAGCTATCCTCCTGCCTCAGCCTCCTGGGTAGCTGGGACCACAGGCATGCGACACCATGCACAGCTAATTTTTTCTATTTTTAGTTGTTTGGCTAATTTCTTTCTATTTTTAGTAGAGACGGGGGGTCTCGCTCTTGCTCAGGCTGGTCTCGAACTCCTGAGCTCAAGCAATCCTCCCGCCTCAGCCTCCCAGAGTGCTAGGATTACAGGCGTGAGCCACCGAGCCCGGCCTGGTGATGTTAATTTTGATCATCACAAATTCCTCCACCATAAAGTTACTATTTTTCTTGATATGTTTAGAAAATGAAATCATATAAAATGCTCAATTAAAAGCAAAAAAGGCAAAAAAGAGAGAGAAGACAAAATGGGAACAAAGAGCAAGGACAATGAATAGAAAATAGTTACAAATATGGTAGATATTGATACAAGTATATTAATAATCACTTTAAATGTCAATGGTCTAAATATAACAATTAAAAGAGAGATTTTCAGAGTGGATCAAAAAACAGGACATGACTATATATTTCTATAATTCACTTTTTTTTTTTTTTTTTTTTTGAGATAGCATCTCACTCTGTCATCCTGGCTAGAGTGTAGTGGCATCATCATAGCTTACCCGCAACCTCAAACTCCTGGGCTCAAGTGATCCTGCTGCCTCTGCCTTCGAGTAGCTAGGGCTACAGGAGTGCACCACCATGGCTGGCTAATTTTTTTTTTCTATTTTTAGTAGAGACGGGGTCTTGCCCTTGCTCAGGCTTTTCTCAAACTCCTGAGCGCAAGCGATCCTCCCACCTCAGCCTCCCAGAGTGGTAGGATTACAGGCATGAGCCACTGTGCCTGGCCATGAAATTCATTTTAAATAGAAAGACACATACAGATTAAAGGTAAAGGGAAGGAGAAATATATACCATATTAACACTAATCAAAAAAAAAAGCTGGAAGGGAAAAAAAAGAAGGCTGGAGTAGCTATATTAATTTCAAATAGAGAGGACTTCAGAGCAAAGAAAATTATCAGGGATAAAGAGAAGCAATACATAATGACAAAGAGGTCAGTTCTCCAAGAAGAAATAACAATTTTTAATTTTTTTTTTTTTTTTTGAGACAGGGTCTCACTCTTTTTGCCCGGGCTAGAGTGAGTGCTGTGACGTCAACCTAGCTCACAGCAACCTCACACTCTTGAGCTCAAGCAATCCTACTGCCTCAGCCTCCTGAGTAGCTGGGACTACAGACATGTACCACCATGCTTGGCTAATTTTTTCTATATGTATTTTTAGTTGTCTGATTAATTTCCTTCTATTTTTAGTAGAGACAGTGTTTCGGTCTTGCTCAGGCTGGTTTCGAACTCCTGAGCTCAAACAATCCGCCCGCCTCAGTCTCCCAGAGAGCTAGGATTACAGGCGTGAGCCACTGCGCCCGGCCAGAATTAGCAATTTCTAATAAAAAATTCAAGCTAGGCATGGTGGCTCATGCCTGTAGTCCCAGCTACTTGGGAGGCTGCGGTGAGAGGATCACTTGGACCCAGGAGTTCAAGTCCAGCCTGGGCAACATAGCGAGATCCCTGTTTCTTAAAAAAATAAAAAAAAAATCTAATGACATTACGACACTAATACTCTTCAATACAATAACATTATATGTAAAATACAAATCCTATGTAGGCTGTTTAGTCTTCTAGTAACTAGCCTACGTGTTTAACAATAATCATTATGATTTTAAAATTTTATTTTTAGTCTTATAGAAAATGAGGAAAATGCTTAGACTGAAACACAAAAAAGTAGCCTCCCATGTTCTTTATCATCAATCCTCATCTACTCTGCAAACATACACACACACACATATGCATGGGCACACTCACTTTCTCTCTTTTAAAAGCTCTATGTAAAATGAATAATTACTTTCAGTTTAAACTATGTAAATAATAAGAGAAAATGCATATGAACACTATCTTCAAAATCTTTGTGAGGAAAAAATAGTTTTTTTCCTTCAAAAACTTAGAAATAAAAACAAACCTCTAAACAATACAAACGAGTAAACATTTCTAGAAACTGTTATAAAATATTGTAAACAATATTATAATCTTAAATGTGGCACCACCAGCTTTAAGAATTTAAGGCTACTGATAGTGAAAATGGGCAAACAAGTCTCAGCTCAAATATCTCTTCAGAAGGCCGCCTCTTTATAACAACTACCAAAACTCTTGTCAATTCACTTACTTCCTTATTACCTATGTCTCCATCTAGAGTGTAGATGGAGAATGTAGGTTCCAGGAGAGCAGGACTCTATCTAGTTCACTTCATTCACTGCTTTGTCCCCATATTGACTGGCATACTGTGGACACTCGATAAGTATGCAATGAATTAATGAATAAAAAGAACAAATTCTTACATCTCCTTCTCACACTTCGGTGTTTGCGTGTTGGAGGTGAAGTGGGGAGTGGAGAGGACACAGAGAATGAAAGGGGGATCATCGTGTTTCAATGTATTCCAAGGCACTAGACTACAAGTACAATATATGAGACAACACTTGACACTGCTGTCATTAAATGCCCCAACCACACTCTCTCCTGAGTCGGGCAGCAGACCACACGATCCTTCACCCAGAACACAGCTGACTAGACCAAAGACAAACACATAACCAAAGAGTAGCCAATCCACTGTCTGGTTGGCAATTTATAATTTTCATGGCCTGGCTCAATCGAGCTGAGTCAATCAGATTTCTGTGGAATTTGGAAGTGGGAAATTGAGAGAGTGGGGACACAGCTGTACAGAGCTGAACAGAGATGATTAATTAATTAACAGAAGGGACTGCAGTGTGCCAGAGGTTTGCTAAGGGCACAAGAGAGGAAGTCATCAGGCAGTAAAATCTTCCAATGGTTCTCTATCTCACTAAAAATAAAAGCCAGAGTTCTTACCGTGATCTTCAAAGCCCTACAAGATTTGGCTTCCTTTTCTCTCTGTAACCTCATCCTTAGTCAGGCCCTTTCTTCCCTGCTCTAGTCATACTGGCCTCCTTACTATTCCCTAGAAACACTAGGCATACTTCTGACCTAGAGCCCTTATACCGCCGTTCCCTATGCCTGGAACTTTCTTTCCCTAGATAACCATACCGTGAGTGTACCATATCAAACAAAACTAACTAACCACAAATAATTATCACTTTCCACTAATCTCATAATGGATTTCTACTGTTTATTTGTAACAGATAATTTTATGTGGAAATATCAAAAAAAAATGTAAAAGCTATCCCTATACAGCTATATTTTTAAGAAATCAGTAGCTAATATTAAGATCCATTATTTTATTTCTTTACTGAAAACTATGTTGTTAAGAACTTGAAAGTTTTCATTTTACTTTATATTGTTTTCTAATAATATTTATAAGAATTGTGCCCCAAAATGCCTAATGACAGAAATAACTTCCTGGCTGATTCAGTTTAAATTCTGTTATTGGAAGTGATTTTTCTTAGGATATGATATTTGAAATTAAAAGTTTAATTTACTCCCTTGATTTTATACAAGATTTCATATAAATATTATAATGATACTGAAAGTAGTTTTAGATAGATCCAATTTGACTGAAAACCATCTGATTTGTAGTATAGTTAGATCAAGTTCCAACTTTTAAATAATAATCAATTTCCTGAATTAAACCAAAAGAAAATCTCTAAATTATTTTGAATCTCTCTGTGTAGAATCTGGAGTAACATTCTGAAGAAAGCAGAGACAATATAACATGCAGTTACAATAAGCATTCATTATAAGGAACCTAATTTCCTGTAGTTTAACAGGCTCAGAGAGAAAAAAGAAACACAATCAATGAAAGTGAAAAAATATGTTTCCTAATCGAATATTTGCTGAAGACAGTCATATTTAGGGAACTATATCAGGAAGAAATGTTGAGATAAAGCTCAGATTAGCAAGTTCCAGTATGTCTTTACTAGGTGAGGGAAAAAAATATACTTTAAAATAAACCCTAAACTGCTCAGAGTTTTGGTAGCTATCACTTATTGGTTAAGTCATAAATTCCACTTTTAGTAATAATTTAAACTGTTTACTTATACAAACGAAACATGTCTGTAAAAGTTTCTAAATTATCGCAGACAAGAAGAAATCATTTAGGACAGATTAATTAACTCTGGAAACAGGAGGAAGGAGCTCTAACGTTAATGAAGGTGACACACATTGAATAAAGGTCACTTTCCAAAGTAAATTAAAATAATGATGTAACTTCTGCTAGTGCAGGACGTTTCTTAGGTTTTATTGCATTGAAAGCAATTATCCAGTTCTATTCTTTACTATACCTACCAGACAATGAATTTTATGAAACAAGTAAAAAGTAGTAATTTTAAGCTCCTTATTTTGACTTCAGATACAGAGATAATCTAAAATATCTTATCACCTATATTATTCGTTCCATTTAGCATACACATAAATATTAGAAAATCTAATTCACCAGGAATTAAATTCAATATCATGTAATAATCTGTACCAAATAAAAACATTAAAAAAAAACAGCATGACTATAGCAAGCTACCTTATTTTAATGATAAATACATTATAAAATCACAAAGTATGCACAAGACAAAAGAATACATGGGACTCCTTCGCCTCACTTGGACGAACCCAATCACTTGCATCCCTAGAGAAGCCTATGGGGCATCAAGTTATTCTGGTGAATACTGGCTCCTGGTACCTTGTTATTTTTCTTTATAGAATAATTTGAAACTTTGTATTTATTTCTGTGTTTGATACAACTAAAAGCTCTATGTATACAGTGTGATGGGTATTTTGCATACCAAGGTATACATATGCGGCAATAGCACCTAACACAATAGCACCTAACATAATAATTTCTGAAAGAATAAGACAGACACCAGGAGTAGTCCACAGTCTTTGTGTGATAGATTGGGACAATACAGAAGAGGCCCTGACCAGAAAACAGCTACCACTGCCTAATCCAAAATTTTAAATTCCACAATTAGAAACGTAATCTTAAAAGTCTTGGGCATTTCAGCATATTTGGAGAATTGAGGAATAAAAATAAAGCATACTTTTGTCCTAAATGAGAATCAATCCCACTGATCACTGAAGACATTCTAGTTCTTTTTATATTCTCTACAACACCCAGAACATTTCTGGGCACAAATTCTATCTACCTTATTTGTCGTACCTTCTGTAAGAGAAGTCGTGGAAAGCAGCAGAGAGATGCATGGAAGACATGAAAAGAGGGGAAAGGACATAGCATGCTGATATTGTATCAGAAAAAAAAAAAATAAATAAAAGTAAAAACAGATTCTATCCTATCCTACGAAAGTAGCAAATACCTTAATTCTTATTTTGTTTCATCTCATTTCAGGTATAAAAATTATAAGAAATCCCAAGACTAGGGGAAGGTGAATATGGGTTGAAAGAGATTAGAATTCTAGGTATAGCAGAGGAAACTTAAGACCTTGGATGTTTAAGGTCTCAAGAGTCTTTGCGGCTTTTGAGGAAGGCTGAAGGTCGCTGGTCTCTACAGCAAGGGTTGACATAGTAAAGGTACATATAGCAAATATTTTAGACTTTGCAGGCCAGATAGTCTGTCACAACCACTCAATTCTGTCACTGTAGCATAAAATCAGCCCATAACCAAATGTGCATAGCTGTGTCCCAAGAAAACTTTATTTACAAAAACAGGCTGTGGTCTGCCAACCCCGATCTACTTGGCCCAACCACTATTACAAGCTTGTCATATCTGTCAAACATCCTTTTTACTTCCAGTCCTATTTTCTATCTCAACCAGAGACAGTTACCCCACAGAAGGCATTTATGGAAATTTATGGAGACGCTTTTTGTTGCCACTATGATTTAGAGGCACTAGTGGTAGGGGTCAGGAATGTTAATATCCTGCAAGGCAAAGAGCAATCCTGCACAACAAAGAGCTGTCCTGCCCAAAACACCACTAGCACGACTGCTGAGAAATAGGAAAACTTACCCCATTCCTACCCCACAAAGCTGCTTATGTACCTGAACTTAAGTTGTTCCAAAGTACAAAATAAACTAAGAGGTTCAAGATGACGCTGACCATTACTAGTTTCCTTTTTTCATTAGGCAGGCATGCATGCATGCATACACATGCAAATATATACACATGTACAAACACAGGAACACAGATTTGGAAAAAAAAGGAAAACATCCTCTCTTCTCCAATTCACTGCTTTTACTTTGAAACCAGAACTATTTCTGCTAGCAGAGGCATCACTAGATGAAATGTGCTTTGTTGCTCACAAGGCATACAAAGTTTAAAGGAACAAATGAGGTGTTTTCCACCAGCTAAAGTGAAGTAAGAAATGGTGGGCATTTACTTCAGTATCATCAGCTTATTGAATTCCTACCCCTCCTCATTTCTCATTTCTCTTCTTGGTTTCTTCTCTTGGCCTACAAATAAAAGTGTCACCACTTAGGTCCTCCATTTTTGGATCATAGGAAACTTGGCACCTAATAAATCAATGTTCTCTTATCCCTTCTACAGCCTATCTCTTAATTCAACTTCAGTTTGGAACGGACTAAAGAGACACAGCCCTACTGCAGCTGTTGGATAGGAAGCATTAAAAGATAAAAAACTTGGTTTAAAGTCACTGGGTTAATAAATGACCAAGGTCTGAGTCAGCCAGTTTAAAGACAACCTTAACAGTATGCAACTGAACTAGCACAAGGAAGGAAGCAAAGTGAATAGTTCCAGGGATTACAAAAGGGCAAGGTGAGATAATACCATACACTGAGGTAAAGAACAGCTGGTGATCAAGCCAAATAAGTTAGATAGCACACTCATTTACCAGATAGAAACGTCAGAGTGTTTAGCTACTTTGCTCCCAATTAGATTTCTAATTTACTACAGCTTCAAATTCAATGAGCTATATAGTTAACAGGGCTTATTCATTTAATAAATATTTACTGGGCAGCTACTCTGGGCCAGGTGGCATTCAAGGTACTGAGGATACAGCATTCGATAAGATATAAAATGTCCCTACTATACTTCTAGATCATACTTTCTAGACTGTATGCAAGTGGGAAGGGAACAGGGAGAGAAAGACAACACACTAAGTTGAAATATAAGTGCCATGATAAAAAACAAATGGAAGAACGTGACAGGGAGTGATCGAGTGGCTACTAAGAATGAGTAATCAGTAAAGGTCTCTCTAAGAAGGCATTCGCTGAGACTTGAATGACAAAAAGCAGTCAGCCAACTGAAAATCTGGAGAAATTCCATTCCAGACAAAGGCCAAGAGCCCAAGGCAGGACCAAACAATGTGTTGAGAAAAGGAAATAAAACCAGAGTAGCTACCAGCAGAGTGAGGAAGGGAAGTAAGAAATCAGAGAGATGTGCCAAAGCCATGATCACAGAGAACGTTAACAGGCCATGGTTATGGGTGTGCATTTAATTGGATGTGTGACGGAGGATCTGCAGAGTTTTATGCAATAATGAGACATGAACTGATTTACATTTTGAAAAAATTGGTTATGGAAAAAGAACAGACTGCAAAGAGTATAAAAATGTGCACAGAGAAACCCGTTATGAGACTACCAAAGTAATTTAGGTAAGAGATACCCACAGATTAGATTAGGATAATAGCAGTGAAAACAGAAGGTGGGAAAAAAGAGATTTCGAATATGCTGAAAAGGTAAAGTTGACACAACTTGGACTGGGTGTGGACAGTGAAAACAAGAAAGGGATTCAGGATGGTGACTTATCTTGAGTTACCTGGAAAACAGATCCTGAGGCCAAAGTGTACTGGCTAATTGTTGGGGGGTCTGATCCCAGGAAAGCAAGTGTGAGGAAAAAACAGAAATACGGCAGGAAAGGAGAAGAAATACAAAGGTTGTGTTAAGCTGGCAATAGCTCCCAAAACAAACACAGATCATTGTTGATCCTGTAGAACTTCTTCAGAGAGATCATACGAAACCACTGTGTCTTGGAAACAGTCCACTGAGGGGAAAAAGGAAAAAGAATTTATCTGCAGGCTCCCTCTCATACCCTGTCTCCTACCAGTCAAAGTCTGCCCCATGAGCCTTCTAACCCACTAACAATCTGAGTGTGTGACTCAGTCATTCCAGAGTCTCTACAGGTCCAATCAACTGGCCAGCGTCAAGGTGTGATGGTCTTTCACTATCCGTCAGCATCATACCATGGGGCTGCCTGGTCTGTGACAGCAGCAGCAGCGAGGGCTTTACAGCCACAAGGACAATGTGTGCTGTTTCAGGGGCAGGAAGATGGAGGCGAATGAGGCTGATTACCTCTGGATTATCTCTGGTTTATGGCACATAAACCAGCAGAGTTGAGTCATGGTTTTGGGGCTTAACTGGGTAAATGGTGGTGCTTTTTACTGGCATGAGGAAGACTGGAAAACACCAGATGTTTGGGAGAAAAATCCGGCGTTCTCCTCTGTACATGCTAAGTCTAAGATACTAATTAGACATCCAAGCGCGTATAAAGCAAGTATTTTGAGATATAAGAAGTTGGAGTTCAGGGAGAAAGACAGTACTATAAGCATATATTTGGTAGTCATCAGTATAGAGATGGTACTGAATAAAGGAAACTATATAAACTTAAGAAGGGAAAGAAAGTTTATGGAAAAGAGAAGAAGTACTTTCTACATAGTGTAGTCTACAAATATTTAGAAAATAAGCAATAGAAAAGGAATGGGCAAAGAATAAAAAGGAGTGGACACTGAAACAAAAGGAAAAGCATGAGAGTGTGGTGGTACAGAAAATTAGAGAGCAATGTATTTAGGAAGAGAGTGGTCAACTTGCTGTGCGGTAAATTAGAACAGAGAACTGGTGAATGATTTGACAACGTGGAGATCACTGATAACCTTTAAAAGCAGTTTCAGGGGATTGTAGGAACAGAAACCTGATCGGAATGGTCTGAGAGGATGATTCATGAAGAAACGGAGTTTGTAGTAAAATGGAAGCAGAGAAACGGGAGAGCATGTGGAGTCAAGGAACCTTTTTAAACGGATGATCTCAGGGTATGTTTGCATACTAGTGACAAGGAGCAGAGAGAGGGAGGAACAGATGATATAAAAGGGATAATTTTAAAAACAATGTTTCTGATTGGGCAAGAAGGGATGGGGTCTAGTGCACAGTAGAGGGCTGGGCTTTTGGTAAGAGCAGAGCACCTCCTTACAACAGAGTGAAGACAAATAGTACGGTACGGATACAGTCAGGTTGGAAGATGAGAAAATAAAGGCATTCTATACCAATTACATCTATTTTTTTCCACAGAATATGAGACAAAATCACTGTCATTAAATACATGGATGCTGGCAATGTGTACAATGTGTGTCACACAGCTACATCACTCTCAGATTTACTTTGGTAGGTATACTTTTCTAGACAAGAGCAAAAATTCATGGTAAATTCTAATTCTATTCCTGCTTCATGCACATAAACACCAATTCTAACAGAGGAACATTAGACCACTTAGCTAGACAATCAAATAGCACCATCTAGTGGCTGAAATCTTAAAAGCCAACATATTAATGTTAGGGCCCACACTGTTGATTCTTACTACACACTGTGTGTGTAGTAATAACTCTAGAAAAAGATATCTGAACAAAATAACTTATAAAAAAATCTTAACACCATAGGAAATATACCAATAACATATAAAATCTTAAAATATAATAGCTAAAGTACATTTACTTAGTGCTTATTAGGTGCTAGGTGGCATGCTATGTATGCTCTTTTACATGCACTTGCTCTTTAATCTTCCAATATTCTATTACTGAAAGAATAACCTGCCCAAAGTTTATACAGGTAGAAATGATAAATCCAGGATTTGAATAGAGGTAATCTGCCTTCAAAATCCACATTCTTAACCACTATACTTATTTTATAGTGTCTCTATAAAGCATAGAGAGTTAGGGGTTGGGTAGGAGGGTAAAAAAGTCTTTTGTTATAAAGAATCATGAATTTTACCTTTACTAAAAGGTAAAACTTCTGCATTTAAAACCACTCAATTGCAAACCAATTTTTCTAAGAATAATTATAATTTGTTACTCATAAAGTAAACGGTGATGCTAAAGAACTGTGCCTCCTTTGGAGGAAAGATGCTATCAGCACACTTGTATCATGCTACATTTAGTATGTTCAACATCTAAGTGCTCAATAAAGCTACAGGACGAAGTATTAAGGGCTTAAAAAAAAAGAAGAAAATCACAAGGAGGGATATCAATGTATCCCAGGAAGTAAAAGACGTCCCCTCCTCTTCATCAACCTCCCTCCCTCTCTCCTTCTCTAGCATTTCATCCAGAGGATCTTTCTTTTCTACCTCTCTAAGGATTATTGCCAATTCCAAATTCAAAGCTGGTCCACACTTTCTTGCTGTCCAGGTCTAGCTCTAGGTACTCTCTCATGGCTGCAAGTGGAAATCCACACGTAATTTTTTAAAGTATTTTTTATCCATCATTGGATTTCAGCCTCATAAGAATCCCATGAGGCAAGTAATATTACAAGTGAAGAAATATATAACCAATCAAGGAACAATTGAGATTATACTAGTAATAATAATAATAATAATAATAGCTAACATTTATTGAGTATTTACTATGTGGCAGGTACCATATTAAGTACATAACACATGTAAGTTCATTTCATTATCACAATGTTATGAGGTAGATATTATTACAGAAGAGGAAACCTAAACACAAAGAGGCTAAATAATTTGCCTAATATTACAAAGCTAGTAAATGGAAGAGCTAGGATAAGGAAAAAGATCACCTGGCTCTAAAGCCCAAGCCCTTAATCATTATATTGTAAAATCTGTTGTTATTTTCTTATTTATAAATAAAGCCTTTTTACACAAAACAATAGGGGAATGGGGAGAGTATGGGTTATAGCTAAGGGAATGAGACTCAAAATAGAGAAATTCTTCTTAAGTGCCATATTCTCACACAGGAGCAGGGTAGGAAAATTCTATTCTAAAGGCCCATTGTGGTTAAGGTATGAAATAAAATATACTTTCAGAATATCATATTCTAATTTGTATTTTAAAAGTGTGTATTCTATAGATATAATGCAGTGAACTGCAGCTACTCTAATTGGAAGTTTAAAAAATTTATATTCTATAGATACAATGCAACAAGCGGCAGCTAGTCCACAAAAACCTATTTAGCCATAATATAGCAAAAAAATGGCCATTTTATAAATATTCATTGCGGGCCTAGTAAGTGCCAAAAATTATTCTAAAAGCTGAAGATACAGTACAAGTCAGATAAATTCTTTACTGTCCTGGAGCTTACATTTCTACAGAAGAGAAAAAACTATAAACAAATAACTAAGTATGTAAGGTAACTTCAAAAAGGGAGAAATACTAAAACATCATGTGATCAGGAAAGAGTACAGGGATGTTACTTCAGACCCGATAATAAAGAGAGGGGCTCACTGAGAAGACAATAGGAGAGCAGAAGTTTGAAGGACAAGACAACAAGTATTGGAAAATAGGATAGGCCAGGAGTGATGACTCACGCCTGTAATCCCAGCACTTTGGGAGGCCAAGTAAGGAGAATAGCTTCAGGCCAGTTCAAGGCCAGCCTGGGTAACACAGCAAAACCCCATCACTACAAAAAAATTTTTTAAAGTTAGCGAGCTGTTGTGGTACATGTCTACAGTCCCAGCTACTTGGGAGGCTGAGGCAGAAGGACAGCTTGAGCCCAGGAGTTTGTGGCTACAGTGAGCTGTTATCATGCCACTCTGCCACTGCAGTCCAGCTTGGGAAACCGACAGAGTGAGACCCTGTCTGTAATTTAAAAAAAAAAAAAACAGGAAAGGAAAGCTTTTCAGACAAAGAGTTATAACACAAAATTATATAACTGTGTACAAAAAAACAAGGAAGACCAATGTGGTTAAAATGTAGTGAAAATGAAAGTGGTTTAAGATGACATTGATTTGTTAGGAAGTGAGTTTTATTTTTTTTAATTTAACTTCACTATTCTTCCCTATATTTCTTACAACCAAGTTTAATATTCTCTTAGATATTTTTAAACTATTATATCTATTTTTATTTGACTTAAAGTAGCCAAACTATTCCATTCCATTAGATTCCTTTAATTCTGTTTAGTTATTTTCTAAAGCTGTGTATACATTACACCAAAACAAATGCTGAAGGGCAAAAAACCTAATCATCTCACAGTGTTATCCATCCAAAATAAAGCATCCAATCCAGCTGATGTTAGTGAAATGACTCAATGTTTTGACATGCAGGCAGAAAACATGAGTTATTTTGTTTGTCTACAAAGTTGATATCCTCCTCTACCACAGGAAATTCAGAGGGAATCCCATGGCAATAACTGAATAGTTTTTCCCTTCTACACACTAGTGTGGTCTAGAAAAACAACAAAGTTAATGAACTTTTAACAGGCATTTACAGGAATTTCTAAAGATGTTTTATGAATGTTCTGAAAATGATTTCATAAATGTGGAAAATTTACAGTTGGTTTTCTTCTGACTAAGGCAGAATGGTCAATCTTGCAAAGTCCTACAAGAGAAAAATCTTGATGCCGAAAATCCACAATCTAACATTGGGCTGCTATGATTAATTGACTCAGATTGTTATTTTCTACCCTTCGCTCCCAATTTGAGATGCTAGCTAATATAGTTGTTTTTTTTTTCTTATTTCTTCAAGGAAAACTCTCAGAGAACATAATACAGTTTTAAAATAAAACCATTCTGTTAAAAATAAAAGAATATCCTGGAATCAAAAGCAGACCTAGAAACTATATGTCAGTTCCTCAACTTTGACTCATTTATGACAAGAATTTTTAACAAGGAATCTTATAACTACTTCATCAGTTTAAAATAAAAGAAAGAAGAGAAAAAAGAACAAAGAAAAAGTGCTTCTTGCTTAATACTACTTCATTTTCTTTTAATTTCGCAAACTCTTCAAAAACACATGTAAGCTACCAGTCAAAGGCACACAGGCCTGACTTTAGATCTCTGGATCATCTGAAGAGTACTCTGTTCCAACCAAAGATACTACTCCCTGCTGGTCACATCATCTTCTAAAAATCATATATTTAGTGCAAATCAACAGTTCTCATACTGTCAAGTATAATTTTCCTAATATATTTTCTTTACCAAGAACAAATGCTTTAAGATTTCTATAAAAGGCCCGGCGCGGTGGCTCACGCCTGTAATCCTAGCACTCTGGGAGGCCGAGGTGGGTGGATCGCTCAAGGTCAGGAGTTCGAGACCAGCCTGAGCAAGAGCAAGACTCTGTCCCTACTAAAAAATAGAAAGAAATGATCTGGACAACTAAAAATATATATATAGAAAAAATTAGCCGGGCATGGTGGCGCATGCCTGTAGTCCCAGCTACTCGGGAGGCTGAGGCAGAAGGATTGCTTGAGTCCAGGAGTTTGAGGTTGTTGTGAGCTAGGCTGACGTCACGGCACTCAATCTAGCCCGGGCAACACAGCGAGACTCTGTCTCAAAAAAAAAAAAGATTTCGTGTATATGCATACACAAAGAGTGCAATGTGCACACGCAATAGGATGGACATATTTGAAGCTTGGACTGAGGAGGGGAGCGGGGGCAAGGGCAACACATGTAACCTGAACATCTGTACCCCCCTATTATGCTGAAATAAAAAAAAAAAAAAAGATTTCTATAAAAATATGGCTCTCAACAGACGTCAAACACAGCAGACAGAAAGACATAGGCACAATGTCTTTACAATGGCTGCACTAGAGGGCAACCTGAAATTATTTACCTCCAAATATGATGCGCTATAAAGCACAAACATTATCTATGACATATTCTTCCCAAAAATGTTTGGACTCTAAATTTAATCTCCACACCTAATTTTCAGTTTACAAGAAGTGTAAGACGAACAAATTAAATGATATACCCAAGGAAACGACGAAATAGAACACTCGTCTGGACTCTTCAAAAAGTCAATTATCATGGGGGATAAAAATAGGGGCCCCAAGTAGATTAAAAGACACTAAAGAGACATAATAACCAGATACAATGTGTGAACTCTGTTTAGATCCTGCTTTTAAAAACTATATACTGTAAAAGACATTTGGGAGAAAACTGAAAAAACCTAAATATGAACTGGTATTAGATTATAGAATTATTCATTTTCATAAGTTTGATAATGGTATTTTAGGTGATAAAATATCTCTATTCTTAGGAGAAACATGCTAAATTGAGGGTAGGTATCATAATGCCTGCAACTTACTTTCAAATAGGTCAGCAAAAAAACCTGTAAATATACAATTGTTCTTGTGCGCACACACGTGTGTAGGAAGACAGAGCAAATATTAAGAATTTTTGTGTTTAGATAAAGGGACTATGGGATTGTACTAGTCTTTAATATAGATTTGAAATTTTTCAAAATAAAAAATGTCCTTTTCCACCCTAGGTTATTATTTTCTTCTATAAACCATATGGTTTTACCTTTCACATTTAGATTTTAATCCCTCTATGGTCCATCTATGTGTGTAGTATTAGATACAGATTCAGTTTTATTTTCCACTACATAGTAATCCAGTTTTGTTAACACAATCTACTAAAAAATTTGTCTTCTCCCCACTAACCTGTGGAAGAATGATTTTTGGTCCCACTTAAAGATCTAAGCAGAGGAAGGGGAAAAGGGGGAAAAATGCAAGAAGAAGAAGAAAGGAAAAAAATGGGTGCATATAAGGGCAGTATTAGAGCTTAGCTAAAGAACGGCTATGAATAAATGAAGCTATTATCAAATTTCAGTGCACCAAATCATATTTACTAAAGTATATAAGAAGTAATTGGCAAAGAATAACTGAATACCTATTTTTTAAAAATACATGTACGCTCTCAAAGCTGTTCAGGAAATGCCTAATTCACCTGGCACATAATATCATAAGGAGAAAGTTTCCAGAGATTAGACCATCTTCTACTAACCAATGAGTTGGATTATATTTGACTTAGCATTTACTCTTTTCTAGACAAAAAAAAAAAAAAAGATGGTAAAGCAGAAACGTAAGCATCCTGAAAACTATTTTATAAACTATCCCTGAAAATGAGAATTTTCATGTGATTTTGAGACACCTTATTTCTTTGATTAGTTTAGCACCTAGATCAAATTTTAAAGCCATGGATTTATCAGATTTGTAACTCGTCATCCCATTACTGACAGTGAGCTAGAAAATATAAACTGTTCTCCATGAGAAAAGTCTAAAAACGTACCTTTTATTTTCAGCCAAATTGGCTCCTTCATCCTTCAGCTGTTTACTTTTCTCAGCAGAGCTTTCAAGGAGAATTTCTTTCCTACGTTTAATGGCATGAAGCCAGTTACCTTCATCATTCTCAGCCACATCCTTCTCATCAGCAGCTTCAGCTTCGAACTGCTGGGAAGTGACCTTTGAGACCTTCTCACCAATCTTCCTCTTCCACCCAAAAGAGGCCATTCTGGAAAATTACAAAGAAACAGCTTTAAAACAAACTTTGCCTTTTATAGAAGTATTCCAACTAATAGACAAAGAAGAAATAACCGGATTAGACTATCGCCATTTTTTAATCCCTAATTAGTGGGTCTAGGCAATAGTCACCACATGGCTGCTAACACCACTAAGAAAGACAACTGGACATTATGCACCTCCTGATGGAAGTGGCACACCACCTATAAGGTACTCTTGTAAAAATTAATCCGAAATCAGATCAGGCCTCTACCAGTTTATAAGAAATATGGGATAGAGTTAAACATGCTCAATAACATATCAGAGACGCAGACAGCAGAAAACTAAAGAAAAATAAAACTGGTTTCTTCAAGAAATAAACTTCCAGGAAAAAAAGAGAAGAGAAAGAAGACAGGTAATTCCTAGATTAAAAGAGACTTAAGAGACATATGGCATGGCGCAGTGGCTCACTCCTGTAATCCTAGCACTTTGGGAGGCTGAGGTGGTAGGATCACTTGAGCCCAAGAGTTCTAGACCAGCCTGGGCAACAGCGACACCCCCGTCACTATAAAAAAAAAAAAAAATTAGCCAGGCATGGTGGTGTGCACCTGTAGTCCCAGCTACTGAGGAGGCTGAGGCAGGAGGGTTGCTTGAGCCCACAAGTCTGAGACTGCAGTGAGCTATGATGATGCCACTGCACTGTAGCCCAGGCAACAGAGAGAGACTCTATCTCAGAATGAAAAAAAAAAAAAAGAGAGACATACTAACCAAACATAATATACACACTTTGTTTCATTCCAGATTCAAAAAAAAACCAATGGGAAGGGAACAATAGGAGATATCAGAACAGATGTGATAACTGATGATATTCAGGAATTACTGCTATATTTCTTTAGGTGTAATAATAGTATTGTGATTATTTTTATAAAAATAATGCTTATCTTTTAAGAATGTATACTGAAATATTTCATATGAAATTATACGATGTCTAGGAATTGTTTCAAAGTAATCAGTGGGGGTGAGGAATGTAGTAAAGATGAAACATGATTGCTTTGAAGTGATGATTGATGGGGTTGGGTGGTCAATATACAGGGATCAGTGTACTTCTCTCTCTCCTTTCATATATGTTGAGATTTTCCATAATAAAAAGGTTTTAAAAGATGCAAACTTGCAGGCCAGGCGCAGTGGCTCACGCCTGTAATCGTAGCACTCTGGGAGGCCGAGGTGGGAGGATTGCTCCAGGTCAAAAGTTCGAGACCAGCCTGAGCAAGAGCGAGACCCCGTCTCCACTAAAAAAATTATCTGGACAACTAAAAATATATAGAAAAAATTAGCCAGGCATGGTGGTGCATGCCTGTAGTCCCAGCTACTCTGGAGGCTGAGGTGGAAACATCGCTTGAGCCCAGGAGACTGAGGTTGCTGTGAGCTA
>CAUYSK010089672.1:0-21452 GCA_963575035.1 Avahi laniger
CCTAGCACTCTGGGAGGCCGAGGCGGGCGGATTGTTTGAGCTCAGGAGTTCGAGACCAGCCTGAGCAAGAGTGAGACCCCATCTCTAATAAAAATAGAAAGAAATTAATCAGACAACTAAAAACATATAGAAAAAATTAGCTGGGCATGGTGGCGCATGCCTGTAGTCCCAGCTACTCGGGAGGCTGAGGCAGAAGGATTGCTTGAGCCCAGGAGTTTGAGGTTGCTGTGAGCTAGGCTGGTGCCACGGCACTCACTCTAGCCCAGGCAAAAGAGTGAGACTCTGTCTCAAAAAAAAAAAAAAAGTACCTATTTCACCTCATTTGGAATTATTTGTAGGTTTGTAAATAAAGAACAGTTTACATGGTAACTTTTTTCTTGATACATAAGCAAAAATTTCTCCCTGAAATCCTAAAAGAAAAGTAAACCAAATTCAATTTTAAATAGTGTGGGAAATGTTGAGCAGATTTTGAAATGAAAGAAGAGCCTTTAGAGAAAGCTGCTTAAATAATCTAATCTTAAACTTTCCAGATTTTAACAATTAGAATGATCATACAATAAATCTTATGTAATTATCTTATTTGAAGCACATCTAAACCCAATTTAGTAGGTGAATGAAACTAAGGGCATAAAAACACTTCAACACATTTTAAGCCAGAAACATATCTAGATTTTCAGTTTCCAAATAGCTGAAAAGAAATCTCCTAATTTGCCTTGTGTTGAGGTTTGTTTGACCTATTTCAATGTTATTAGTATTTGAAAAATTTGAGAAAAACCTGATTGTTTCACATAGGTGATGATTCTAGAAATGAATGGGATAGGGAGAGATTGGTGTTGCTGCTTGTTAAGGGAATCTTTGATGTGTTTACTTGTCTTCTGAATGGTCTCTGAAAGTTTCTGAATTTTTTTTTTTTTTTTGAAGTCTAATCCCTTTGGGCTGCTTCTCAGGCTAATAGCCAGTCTATAAACAAGGGAGAAACAAAAACCTAACCACAGAATAGCATAATCTCTTTACTTCTTTTATGTAGTTTAAAGCCCCATTTTCAATTATCTGTGCTCTCTGAATCATTAGAGACGGGGTTTGTTTCAGGTAAAAAGCCAGGCAGAGTGTGTATTAGAAAAAAAAGAAAAGGTCTGTGAAGGGGCAACAGGTGTCCTTTGGGACTTCTGCCAAGGTACCACCATCAGTAGCATCGCGGCAGCTAAATACCATGGCTTCCCTGGGTGGGAGTCTTACATTCCCAAAAACAAGGAGACAGAGACTATTTCAAAAAGTAACTGTAGAGATGAAAAAACTAATATTAGAACTATTTGACATAGATCCTAGAAAAATCCTACCATGTTCTCCAAGCAAGGATGCTAATAAGATGAGGAAGATGTTGGAGAAAATGACATGTGGTCTTAGCCTCAGAGTCTGCAGCACAGGAATTAAGTCTCTCTTTTACGTACACACTCTCTCTTAACACTAAAGAGGGTGATAATGATAGACAAGGCCCAGGCAGTAGGAGTCCTATAGTTTCCATGATAAAGAACACAGGAACATGTTATAGTTTCATAGTAACCACCCTGTAGCTTACCTATTGATTCATAATTGAGGTTACACATCCTAATCACCCAAGCGTTTCTTAAATATCTGAGTTCCGCGTACTACCGGGTGCCAAGCAGTTCTGAGCTACTCCCTGACTAAGAACCACTGTTAACGGCAAGAACTTACATAATCTGTGTTTTAAACCCATCCAAGGTCTAATTCTTGACTCAATGTATCTCCATCCCCCAACCCACAAGATGTTGTATAATTGCCTTGAAACTAAGTCCTACCAACAATAGAGACAAATTCAGGTATTAGGGAAGTTGCTATCAAAAATGTAGAATAAGCACTAAAGAAATCCCTTTTGGTGAATTAAAGCCTTTGTGAAGTCACTGAAAACGATTTATTGAGTGTCTATGCAGTATACTTGCTGCTAAAACTACAACGATGGCAAAAGACCAATGTCTACCCTCCAGGATCTCACAGGGAAAAGACGAACACAGCTAATAATGATGAAAGTCAGGCTGACTCTAAAGAACTCTAAATGCTTTATTGGTATGAGTTGTATTTCAAAATCATGACATTATGGTATGGTGCCTGGGTGGGTATAATAATTCTTATTTCACAGAGAAATAAAGGTAAGATGATTTGCCTATGCCACTTAGTCTTTCTGAGCCTCCGTTTGTTATCTACAAAATGAAGTTAAAATGCACAATCACAAGGTTTTAAGGGAGATGACATACACTAAAAGCCCTTTGAAAAAACACAAAGTATCTCATGAACATTCTTTATGGCTGATAATATGCGACAAATCAGGAAACCGAATGTTAGCAAATGTAATAAACCGTTAGTGGTCACTTAGTAGGCACAAAACATCATAGGGTCAATACTTTAGAAGCTTAAAGGTATAAAAAGACAGGAATGAGGGATGGCAAATAACTAGCTGGCCATCCCCAGGCTCATTACTGAGACTGACAAGCTTCATAATAACCACCTAAGTCAGACAATGGGTTATTAACTAGGTAGTTAGTTGAAACAGTTTTTAGAATAGATACATAGCTTGAGTTCAAATGTTCGCCCACACAATAATTTTGTTTAAAGAAACCAAAATGGAAACAAAAGGCAGGCATTATTACTGTGAAATATTGTTAAGTGCCTCATTGGGGGTCATTAATCATTATAAGACTTTCTATTCTAACCTCCTGGGTAACCTACTAGAACTCTGAAAGATGAATAGAGAAGACAAAAACAGTGTTAGAAATTGATAAGTCTCGAGCCTGTTCATATATCCCTAGATTATAAACTCTTAGAAGGCAAGTCAATACACTATTTATATCTCTATCTCCTTCATTTAACAATTTGCTTGGAACAATGTGGCAACTCAGTAGTGTATTTTGAATTAAATGAACTGGACCACCTGTAATATTTAAGAATCTTGAGACCCAGAGAGGGAAAGCTATTTGTCCACAGTTATATCATTAGAGCTGGGGTAAGAACCTGGCTCTCCTATGCCCAATGCTTACCCTATTACATTATGATTTTACTGTATTATATTTTACTTATTCCACCACAATGGCTTCAGTGTTTTAATGTTGTTTAACTACAAAGTAGCTCTTCTTAAAATCACTTTCCAGTTCTGCTAAACAAATAAGCTGCTTAAAAATTTCCTTTTTCCCCTGCGGGATGAACCATCCTGACTTCAGAGAAGTAGCTGTTCTATACCTCAAATATGTTTGTTCACGTACCTGCCTGGACTCTGATGCTGGTGTGAAGCCCAGAACAGAGAATTTAATTTTCATCGGGAACACACGTATAGGTCTTTATTGAGAAAGCAGGTCAGGTTACTGCCTTCTATCTTCTGGAATCAAACTGATGTTTCTGGGATCCCTCCTAGCAGCTAAACTTCTTGCACCTCTCCCAATTTGCAATCTTCTGGATGCATGAAATTGGCATGGAAAACTAACTAAGGCTATTTAATTTAACATATATAATCCTACCATGTAAACCAAAATGTTCTACCTAAGGCAGACACCTGGGTGGTTGCAGGAATGTTAGAGGCTCAGATTATGCCTACAAGAAGGTTAATATATTAATGAGATAGGAAAGTGAGATCTTTGAGATCAGAGACTGCATCTTAGTTTACTTTCTCAGAACTGAGAACATAGGGCACATATCAAGTAAACATAAATATCTATTTAAATAAAGAGCACAAAAATTACAATGATTGTAAGAAATACAGTATGTGAGGAATAAGCAAGTACTTAGGTCACATAATGAATATCAGTAAAATGTCAATTCACTGTGGGAGAGGTCAGGAAAGATTTTATGTAGCAAGGGACATGTCAAATGAATCTCAGAAGAGTTGAACAGAGATATATATGACAACGGGAAAAGGGTGAAGTTGTATTCATTCTGTTAAGCCGTGCCTTGATTTAAGCAGTCGAATATCATCACATTACTATGAGTTAACACCAGGACATTGTCAGGTGCTCAAAATGAACTTAGAGAATAAATATTTAAAAACAATTAGGGGTTGAAAGTAAATGGTTTGAGTAAGCACAGAGAGGATATGTAAAAGTGAGTCTGTTTTCTGATCTAACCATCAGGAAGGCAATTTCTTTTCCACTTCATTTCTGTTCTTTCAAAAAAAGCAAACAGAAGACCTAGAACAGGATAACATATCCGTGATCGTCCGTACTTATTATTCAGATAATGTCAAATCTTCTCTACTGAGGTGCCTGGAGTAGTCTTTCTTAGATACGAATCAGTTCCCTTATATCTAGGCCAATGCTTCTTAAACTTTAATGTGCATACAAATGACCATCAGATTTTGTTGAAATCTAGTTAATTTAGTGAGTCTGGGGTAGGACTTGAGATGCTGCATTTCTAACAAGTTCCCAGATGATGCTAATGCTGCTGGTCTATGAACCACCAGTAGCAAGGCCCTACATCAGTGGTTAACTCTGGCTAGCCATTAGCATCATTTGGGAAGCTATTTAAAAATACCTATTCCCAGGTCCCACCCTAGAACCAATTAAACAAGAATGTCTAGAGGTATGGCCTATGCATCTTTACATTTGAAAAGTTCTACAGGTGTTTCTTTCCACAGGTAATATCCCAGCCTGAGGTTGAAAATCTAGCTAAACAAAGATAAATGTAATATAGGCAGGAGAGGGAAAAAGAGAGAAAGTCGATAGATAGATAGATAGATATATAGATAGATAGATAGATAGATAGACACTCTTTCCTCACTCTAAATCAATGCTTCTCAAACCTTAATGTGCATACAAATTACCTAGGGATTTAAAAAAATCAGATTCTGATTCAATAGACCTGAAGTAAAGATCGAGATTCTCCTATTCTAAAAGATGAGTCTGCAAACCACATTTTGATTATCAAGAGTCTAAATCAGTGGTTTGTAAACATTGCTGTACCTGGGGGTCTTTAAAAAATACCTATGCTTTTGTTCCACCACAACACTCTAATTTAATTGGTATGAGGTGCCAACCAGGGATAAGGACGTTTGAAAAGCATGCCAAGTTATTCTAATGTGCAGCAAAGTTTGTGAATCACTCATCTAAATACTAAATACTAAGTCATTTAAGAATCTCAAGTCCATGAGAGCCAAAAGGCACAAATTCTGTCAAGCTGCTAAGATTGTGCACTAAAACAAATCATGGAGACAATATTAATTACATGGTGCATAAAGATTGTGTATTGATCCCTAAGCCAATTGATTTGTTTTCCTCTCCTTTTTACCCTGGAAGACAGGGAGTGATGCAAATAATAAGTAAGGAAGCAAAAATAAATTGATCTTATTTGTTTATAACTGAAGTTCAACTTGGTAGACACTCTGGATAAGTGCTCTAAGAAAGATTTTTCAAATGCTGGTGACAGGATTCAAGATTAAATGGGCCATTAGATTTTTGGGGAGATGGAAAACACTTGAACCCTCAATTGAATCATGCAATATGACTTTTTGACTCTATTTTTAAAGAGTTTCCAATAGAAAAAAATTATATGTACTTACATTTGAGAATGTCTTCCTAGAATTAGATTTGAATCCTACCATGGGGGAAGAAGTTTGTACATGGTAGCATAAAGCATGAAAGATGTGCCAATTAGAATGAAATATGAATAGACGCTTTCCTCGTAACACACTCTTTTTTTCTTGAGAATAAAAATTTCAAGTTAGCTACCATTTTTAGCCGTGCCATTTGCATCAACACAGAAAGTGAGGCCAAGTATAAGTAATTAGCCATTCTTAATCTGATTGCTAACTGGCTAACTCAGCTTCACAAAGGAAGTGCAGGAATTAAAATGCATAAAGACTTTTATCATATCTATTCTCAGAGGCAAGTATGGGACCTCTGCGACATGACCAGTGCTGGCTTATGGCAAAAGTCTTCACTGTCTTTGGGTCAGTGCTGTGATTCACGGTACCACTGCTGTCTGGATTGACATAGCACTTCTGGCATGATTCTTTTCAGATATATTTCTGAGATTCTTTCCCCTATTTGAACTCACAAGACTGGAAGAATAGTTAGAACTCTACTGCTAGCAATCTGAGATATAAACCACCTGGAACTCTGAGCTACATGTAGCGTGTTTCATGGGCAACGATGGGAAATAAAAAATTATTGCTGAGAGATATATCCTCTTTTTATGATGGACCAGGAATTAGTGTATAAATTGAAGGCAAAAATGTTACCAGGAATTCTTTCCAAATAACCGAATACCAGGTGTCATCTAAACACACACAAAAAAACTGTTTCATAGTAAAATAATACTCTCTTTTTCTGTTGTTAAGCTTATGATCCAGAAATGCTTAATCAACTAGAATATTACAGACCTTTATTTGTTAAGGAAGACAGGCTTTCATTTTAAAATGGATTCAATAATAGAATTAATAAATATATGCCTCATGTATATTTATAGACATGGATTCTCTCATATGTGTACCTCACTGTCAGACATGGAAATGCCCATCAATGTATCATAAAAATAACTTGTCTAAACTGAAAATTTCCAGTTAGTCTTAATCCATGTCGATTCAGTTCCTTGTATGCTGTAAATGCTTACCTAGGTTCAAAAACTTTAAATCTGCTAATTAAATACTTAAAATACTTTATTGAACATATACCTGCTATCATTCAATACTCCAGTTTTATTAATCAGCCCAGAAATAGATAACTCACCACCACTCCCTGATTCTGAGTACATTGCCACAGTGACTGACATATTCCTGGTTTAAAAATAAAACCTTGTTTCAAATATAGCTTCTCAAGTTCTGGGTAATGAATATAGTTTCATAAAAGTTGACATCATTTCTTCTGATTTCACCAGAATTAAAGACATCCAATATTTCTGCTGGATATCTGACCATATCACTCAAGGCTCTCACAACCTGGTGGGCGTTTTAAAGAGAAGGAGAAACAGACCTGCATAGATGGGGTTAAATCCAAAAGATATCTAATCTTACAATTTTAATAGTCATTTCTTTATGTGTATTAAATATGCCATTCAGAAGTTGATTTTTACAGTTCATTTACCAGTTGGTATGTGTACATCATGCAGATTTGCTTATGAGGAGAACATTAATATATACATGTTTAGAACTAGTAAATGCATTATGCTTTTGAACCAAGCAGTACTCCGAGATACACTGTTCTTCTTAGAGGTCAGTTCTAACGCATGCTGTTTCAAATAGACCAAATTTGTCTGCTGATATATATTCAAAATGCAGTAGGATGTGGTCATACACACCCAGAAATACATGGGGTGGGGGTAGAGAAATCCAAACATTTTTTTTTAGCAAAACATTATTGGATATGAGATACAAACGTGCCTGTCAGCAATTCTGAAGCAAATGAAATATATTTGAGTCCATCCATTACACAGAAAAGCAACTGCTTTACCAACACATCTTTCCTCCTCCTCCATTTTGGGGGGGCTTCCCCCCCCCCAGAAAAACTCATCACACTTCACTACGCAACTGATGGAGTATTAAACACTGTCTTCGAAGCTGTGGGAGTTAAAAAGAAGTCGCCTTCCTGCCACACTTCCCCGGTGCTGCAACGGACATAGCATCTCCTCCTCCTGTCGACCTAGTATGATGCTGGCTCCCCAAGCACTGCAGTCCCCTCGCTGAGGATTGCCCTGACCACACGCACATGCAGCGGGAAGTCCCCCAATAGGGACAACCACATACCTTTGCTCTCCATTTCGGCCCCTTTCGAGTGCTGGGAAGTTCAATGGAAGTTGGCCGGAAGATGTGGGCCCGCTTCAGATTCCCAAATCTGGGAAGCCAATCTGATGATTTCGTCCGTACTTCCTTCCTTCCCTTCAGGCTTCCTGAAAGATGGGATTTCTTAAACCTTGAAGCTGCAATCAGCCACCAAAGGACACTTAGCAGCAGCAGCAGATTGTCTCTACAGGGGATAGGCTGCGACGCGCCTCTGATATTGAAATGCATGCACGGTGCCCGCTCAGATTTTTTTTTTTTTTTTTACCTGGGCCTGGAAGCTGCGAGCAGGAGCTGTCCTCCGAGCGTGGTGCTGCAGGTGTAGTGACAGATCATCCCACTTTGCTCTCTGGATGTACAGCAGATTTGCATGGGCGCTGGCACGCATGCGCAAGGCCTTCCCCCTTCCCTTTCGCCGCCTCCCGCTCCCCGCCCCCTTCGCCTCGCTCCCCAATACGGTTCTAAGTTATCCCAGCTGAAGAGCTGTAGCATTCGGTCACAGGGAAGCGCTGCTAAAAATAAACACCGGACCGGATTTTCCTCTGCAAACTAGGAAATGGATTGGGCTGGTACTGTGCTTCAGTCCCATACGATTCTCCAGGATGGATTACTGAAGTCTTAGAGAAGGCTAGGGTCTCCAGGCAGGGAGGGTATGGTTTTATTCCGAAGGCAGACAGAAGGGATTTATGAATCCTTTTTAATGATCACAATCTGGGTTTCTTGTCCTACTTGCTGCAGTAACTTTCCAGGTATCTGCTTCGCTCTCCTCTCACCACTGGCTTCACATTTCTCCTTACATTCTGGTATTTGTTTTTGTTGTTGTTGGTTGTTTGTTTTTCAGGATTGGGGTGAGAGTAGTCCTGGAGCTGTCAAAGGTTAGTATTCTCCTGCTGCTTCTTTGATACTAAGATTCAGTGATTTCCTGCCTGCCTCCACCTCAAAACTGTTTTATGAGCAGGCTCCAAGGCTTCTAAAGTTATCAAAAAAAAAAAAAAAAAGCCACTGAGGACATTTTGAGGTGCTCTTGTTAGCTACAACAATCTACCAATGAGCAAAGTCCCCAAAGGTGGGAAGGCACCTTATCCATAATAAATACTTTTAAAGGGAACACAATCAGGGAAATTGCAGGGGAAGAGTGTTTTTCTTGTATAAGGCTCTAAAGAAGAAAGTAAAACCAAAAACTCTTGAAATGCTACTTTCATATCAAAATATTTTTAAAGCCCACATTTTAGTCAGTTTATATAAGAAACGTTTAATAGGAAAAAATCGTGGTGCATTTACTACCTTTATTTTCTTTTCAACAATTCAAATTCTCCTGAAAGAATCTTCTCTCCTTGAGAATAATAATCTTACTCTCAAGCATAAAAACAAATTCAAAAGCCCTGTTATCTGGAATGGCTAAGGAAAGAGATGTGTGGATTAATCACACACTTGAGATCACCCAAAGATCTTTCCACTGTAGACTTCTATTCCCAGTTTTCAAAATATTGACATACAATAAAATGTACTCCCAACTTGAAACCTGAAGCTGACTCTAATTTAATCTTTTTCTGGTGATTCAGAGACATTCTGGCATTTTCCAATGCCAGGACTATGATTACAAATAGTAAACATGGTGGTTCAGCCAGACATGTGCATTTATTAGTGGAGGACTCCCACAGCATCTAGGAATATGGGATTACAGAGATCACAACTTAGCGTCTACTAATTTTTAGATTCTCCAATTGTATGCCCAAGTTAATGTTGCAAAGAATCACAAAACTCAGGATTTCTTTCAAATGTTGAATCGGTTTAGGAAGTAGGCTAAGGGTGGCAGTAGATTTGCTCCTTAAGAGCAATAGCCTATTTCATTGAGAAGTAATTTCTGCTCTTAATACTGTACCCAATCACAGGCCCATTCTTTCTCAAAAGTTTTAGAGTACATTGATATATACTATTAATACTTATTATTTTATGGATGGAGAAACTAAAGGCAGGGGGCCGGTACTTAACTTGATAAGAGCCACACAGTGGAGAAGAACTGGGCTCAGAACTTGAGTTTCTTGCCTTGAAGGCAGAGGCAATCCATCTACTCCGGAATGATTTCTTACATAATGCCTCCCATTATCTACAGTGAATGTGAACAAAGGGAGCCTTCTAGTTCATACATTTTCTTTATTTTTATTTATAATTTTAAAAAGCTAGATGCTTTATTAAATGGAAAACAAATCAAATTTAATGCAAACAATGTGGTCTGACATTCAAGAATCTTTCCATTCTTCTCCAAACTTAAGACCTAGACAATAGTAGCTATTATTCTCAACAAAACTCCAGATGTTCCTTTCAATATCTTTGCTTAAATAGTTATCACTAGGATATATTCACCTCATCACACCACTACCTACCACAAGTGTCTCCATATCCAAATCTTATATTTTCCTCAAGATCCAACTAAAGGTCCATCTCACTCCTATAGTCTTCCCCGATTCAGTCTGAGAATATTCTCTGTCGAAAACAGTGATGATTCCATATCTTTATTTCTCTTCCATCATTTATTACTTTCTATTTGGTATCATAATTATTTATGTACATATCTTATTCCTGTTCCCCACTCTAATTTTTAAAAACTGACCCCTGATTTTCCCTTGTGGTCTACCAAGTGTATTGAACATAGGAAACAATAATAAACATTTGCTGAATTGATAATATTTAGTATACATGTTTTTGTGCACTTTGCTATGTGCCATTGACTATAGGCACCATAATAATAATTAACAATGATAATAATATTGAGCTAACATTACTCAGAGCTTACTATGTGCCAAACACTATAAGGATTCCAAATGTTTTAATTAATTTTACCTTTATAAAACGTTATGAGGTTAGTACTATTATTATCTCTATTTTAAAGATGAGCAACCTGACGCACAGAGAGGTTAAAGTATGAATAAAACATGATCTCTTTCCTACAGAAGCATAAAGCTTATTAATGATGATAGAAACATAAATGATTTCTTAGAATTTGTAAGGGATAAAACAGAGGTTGTCATGGTGGAGTGGGAGTACAGAAGAGGTGGCAGTTAGCCAGCCTGGGGGTTTTAAGAAAGTTTCCTGGAGGAGATACATGGAGCTAGTTCACATGGTCTTCACGGAGTCAGGGTGTGGGTGGTGGGCAGGGACCACATGAGACCCCAAAAGTGCCTTTCAACATGAGAAGTTATTATCATTGCCCAGGTTTCTCCACCAGATGTGAACCTTCAGTGTAAAAGAGAAAAGTAGAAGGAGGCAGAGAAATGCTCAGTGCCAGAGGTCCAACTCCAGAGTGCCTTGAAGAGATCAGATCTCTATCACTTGAGTTTTCTGTCATAAATTTGGGTAGAGAGATCATAGTGAAAAAAAATAGATTTGGGCACCAGACAGATGTGGGTTCCCATACAGCTTGCCTATTATTTCTGACTTCTGACATCTCAGACAATTTACTCAATCTGTATGAGACACAGCTTCCTCTGGAAATGTGAGTAATATCATCTTCTAGGCAGAGATGCTGTAAGGACTGACCCTAATACATATGAAAATGCCTAAAACACTGATCACTCAATAAATTATACTATCATTAGGGTCTTGAATCCATTTAGGCTAAGGATTAGAGGCTGGAAGCCTTTAAGGTCCCCCCTTTTTTAATAAGAAAAGAGTCTAATATCTCCCCATCCAAAAATGGGAGAGGATTTAAAGGAGTAATTGCTTCTTGCAAGTGTTAATAAGAAATCATTTGACCTAGTTATGATGAACTTACTTAAAGATAAACCTGGAATAGAGGAAACAGACTAGTAGCCTGGCAATTTGCTATTTCAAAAATGTCAAGAATTAGGTGAGACTAGGTCCATTGTATTTGGGGTGAACTTACATTCTGGTTTACTCAAAATGTTCCCCTTTTACACCTATTGTCACAACATAATTTTAAATTTAAATTTAAATATTCAAATTTAAATAACTAATATGGCCATAATTTTATGGTTATATTATATTACACCATTGAATGAGAACAGCACCTTCAAGACTGAGACTCTAGCCTATTTCTAGTCAACCCATGTAATTGATTTTCTGTGTGTGTATATTCAGATTCTTCTACCTTTGTTTCCTATTAGAATGTACAGAAACAATATAAATGCTTGAAATTAATTAATGGCAATGCATTACATTATAATGAACAATTTAGAAAGACTTACTAATATGCCAAATCAATTACCAGCTCACATAACTTTTTTTCCATATACTCACCCTGTTTTTCCAGAAGTGCTGAATGTAAATTGAGAGGAATTTGTGATCTTTTCTCTGTGCTGAAGTATTTTCTTACATTCATCTTTAAAACTGGATGATCTATTATAAAAAATAACAGCTGGCCGCTTGGAACACTTTTTGGTGATGATACTGAGGTCAACTCACCTCTACAAATGAGTACTCACTGTAAGAGGGAACAGGTGGTCAGCTCAGTCTCCACTGAGGGTGTCAATTCCAAATTGTCACCAAAATGTACATTCTACAAGAACAAGGACCATGTCCATTTTGTTCACTATTGTATTTCCAGCTTCTAGAAGAGTGCGTGATACTTAGAAGGCTTTATTTAATACTGATGAGTAAATGAATGAACTTAATGAGATAAAGCTCTTTTCATGGCCATAAAGCCAATTCACTTGGCAACTGAGAGGCATCAATCAGCTATGTTGATGACATAAACCAGGTCATGAGTGAAAGGACAAGAGGCAGCAAGATCACTATGAGGCAGAAAGTCAGTTAACAAATGGGCTCAGTGTTTACTTTTGGGCAAAGACCATAAATAATCAGGCCTGGGTTCAAGTTTTTCTGAATCTAAGTTCAGGTATCCCTCTTAGGCAGGCTAATAGGCAGGCCATGCCTTCACAAAGAGCAAAGGAGGCTGGAGGAAATTGGTTATAGGGAAAGGAAGAATAAGGAAGATGGCAAAAATGTCAAAGGACAAGAAGATGGTGGGTCAAGACAGCAGAGCCATGTGAGAGTGACAATACTGTAGAGATTAGATAGTGTTCATCAGGGAGCAAACATATCTTAATTGCTTACTGTGTGTGAGGTTCTCATTATCTTCATTGAGTGAAAGTGAAAAAATAATCTTCCTGAAGAAGAAAATGAAGACTGACTAAGTTTCAACAGAACTGGTTCAGGTTGCAGGAAAGGAATGGAGGAAAGGAACAGCCTATGAAAGATGGGAAAGGGTAGAAGAAGATGCAGGCCATCCAGGTACATTTTTCATGGAGTTACCTGTCCACGTGTTTTACAGTGATTTCTCTGGGGGCGTATTAAGAGTCTAAAGAGGCTTGAATAGTGGTTCAGCAGAGTAATGATGCATGGGTAAGGCATCTGGAAGCCAAGTGACAAAGATTTTTGACATTTCCTGTTAAGGACTTTGTCCACTTGACAACATTAGAGATTTATGTACAAGCTATCAATTGACAATTTCAAGGCCCATCTGTTACACTGGCATTATGCCCACTTGAAATGGGGTATGCCAGTTGCATTAATGTCTAGGTCTCAAGTTGACACAGGTTAAAATAATCAGTCCAAACAGGATACTAGAAGATAAAACTTTTCAGTTAATTGCCCCTTTTCACTCTGGGGATAAGAATAACCTGGTAAAATAACATGCCAAAGTAACTTCTTGAATCTGCTTGGAATCATTACAAAAACCAACCCAATTCTTGAGTTCTGGTGCTAAGAATGGACCAAATGTACGGCAAGTTTTAGTCCAAAGAGGCACTATAGAAATGCTGCTTCAAAAGAATGTAGATTATTTGAATAAAGCCATTTCCTCACCCTATACTCCCCCCACAAAAAATTCCAAATATACGGATGCTTTATTTTTTTGATAATAATAGCACATGAAATTCTGTCCTAGAAAGTTAACAAATATAACCAGTCTGCCATTCATTCATTAATAAATATTTATCGAGAACCTATGATGTCCCAGGTACTAGTTTAGGTGCTGGAGTATACCATAAGTCTGTGGACTCACAGTGTGTACATTACAGTTTCACAGCTGGAATAAACTTCATAAATTTTGTAGCCCAAACGCTTATTAGACAAAAGTGAGAAATGAGGCCCAGTGAGGGAAAAAATAATTTTTCTCAAGTAACAAGTTACAAACAGATTAGAAGTTAAGTCTACTGATGCCTCATTTCATTACAGCCTTCTCCGGTGATATACAAATTTGTATGCATTGTTTGCTTGGAGGGCTTTTCCTATTTATATTGTACTGCAAACTGTTGTTTCAAAACTCTATTTATTTCACTTAATAAACACAACCGGAAGTTCTTGTTGAAAGACTAGGAAATAGTAATGATACTAAATGTGTTGCCAGCAATAAGCAACCTTGATAATATGTTCCACATGCTGCCTGATTGATGTGACACAAGTGTATCATTTGTGTGATGAATAACAGCAAAGCTTTTTTCATTACCAGTGCTATTACTTGGTGAAAATCTTTCTGGTTTGTGTTTCTATTCAAATCGAAGTTCACATAGTGGCTGTGGCTACCCAAAGTGAAATGCAGAAATGAAGCAATTAGCTACTTTACTGGTGCCAAAAGCCCTGCTATTAGAAATGGAGGAAAAGATTAATGAGTAATTTAAACCAACTGAAATTAAATAATGACAAAAGAATACAATAGCATAATGGATCCCACAGGTGTATTAACACAAGGGCTTCATCAGCAGGGACTTGGAAGTTCATGACCAATTGCTGATGATATTGACATACTACAATTTACCAAAAAAAAAGAAGACTAATAGATTTTTTATATGCTATCTTTTTAGAAAGTATTTATCTTCAAAAAGCATTTTCTAGAACTTTTTACAATGTCTTTTTTTCTGTTAATCATTTGCCCCACTGAGATGACTCTACTGGACTATGAAGGAAGAAAAGACAGAATGTAGTTACAGGTGGAACCAAACTGCTGCCCTTCCCAGAAGGTTCTATCATATACTGAGGTGCAGGCCCTGGGGTTGTGAGACAATGATGCTGATGCACGCAGGCCTTCTCTTAATCACCTAAAGTCTGTCTCAATGTAAAATATGAGATGAACATGTTTTCATCTGATTTAAATTTATGTCTATGTAGTATGACTAGCAAATTTCTTATTTAGCCTACCCAATTACTTCCAGATTCACTCGATAAACATTTTTCCTTCTCTCTAAAGAATCACAAGCTATTACTAATTAATAATTAGTAGCTGCTATAAAAATGATACTGGGAAGCGTTGAAACATAACTCTGGCTTCTTCCTCTGTAAAAGAAGGGACTGGTAAGGCCCCTCCCGGTCCTAACACTAGAAGATTGTGTATTGGATCACAAAACTACTCCTTGGTTATCGCACAAGAATGTCGTATTCCTTTTGGCATCAATGTCAGTCAGAGATGAAAGGATCACTGAAGTTCCTCCAGTCCAGCACCTTCGGTTATATATGAAACACCTAAGGCCCAGAGAAGGGAAGACTCTTAGACCTTAGAACTGCCTCAATCCAAAGTCAGGACTTTTAACCATTATCTTATACTGTGGCTTTACTACCTGACTGTTCTTTATGTTATGATGAAGTGCAAAGTGCTCCAGTACAAAATAGAAAATAGTTTGAAGTGAAGAAATGGTTGTCTATCAGGCCCCATTACTACCACTTAACCACTGAATGGAGAAATACAAACCCCACCAAAATGTTTTCCATCTACCTGCCTACCTACCCTTCTCTCCCTGACATCTTTTATATTTTTTTTCAGTTTTACCCACTACATCGTGCCAACAATTCAAGTTGGCAGATGATACCTGTGATAAAGAAGGTAGGACAAACACAATCTTATAGAGTTACGGGATTGAATGGAACCTCTGGGCTCACTTTCTAAGCTTAGGAAACTCTTCTTTATCTTTCAAAGCCCAGTTAAAGCATTTCCTGAGAAACTTTCTCTTAATCTTAAAAGTATTTTCAGTATTTTTTATATCTTCCATCCATTTATTTATATATTTTACATAAAATTTATATATATACATATATATAAATTTAAAATATATAAAGGTTGTATTATGGACTGAATGTGTGTCTCCAAAATTCATATGTTGAAACCTAATCCCCAATGTAATGGTATGGACGGGGGACTTTGAGCAGTGATTAGGTCACAAGGGCCTTCATGAGTGGAATTAGGGCCATTGTGAAAGGGACCCCAGGGAGTTCCTAGCCTCTTTTGCCGTGTGAAGTTACAGCAAGAAGACAGCTGTCTATGAACCAAGAAGCAGGGCCTCACTAGACACCGCATCTGCCAGTGCCTTGATCTTCAACTTCCTAGCCTTCAAAACTGTGAGAAATAAATTTCTGTTGTTTATAAGTGAGGACTGTGGTGTTCTGTTATAGCAGCCTGAATGGACTAAGACAGGTGGAGCATTCCTATCACATAGCATAGTGCCTAGCACATAGTAGGCATAGAGTAATTATATTCTCGATTCATTAATGAATCAATCAGTGAGTGACTAAGTGAACAAAGGTTGAGACTGTCCCTCGATCTTTAAATTCAGTTGAATTATTCTTCATTATATCCCAGGAGCAAATAAACATGAACTTTGAAGAGCAGTGGTTGTTCTACATTGGGTCTACTACCGGGACACTCAATGTTGCCCACCAACCTGCTTTATTCTTGCTCTTTTCTCCCTGAATCTCCAGGTTGGAGAAACAAAGATCTCCACGTTGGGCTTCTGAGATGAGCTTTTTTCACTCTTTGCTTTCTTCTTCTAGTCTTGGATTTCCCATCTCCTGAAACATCCACCTTCCCACCTTCACCACTACCCTCCCCGCCCCCCACATTACTCATTAACAATATCCTTGCTTGGTTCCATAGATGTTCTTTAGCTGAGCTAGAATCCTCACTTGGTCAAGAGAGGAAGGAATGCTTTGAAGAAAGAAATGCATGAATGATAAATATTCTATTGACTTTTATTTTCCAGTTTCAAATCCTAAATGTAGCTGAATATTATTGTTTGATCCTTTTACCCATTTCCTTTAGTTTTGTCTTAATTATTATATCCCCTTTTAAGCAGAGAACTTAAAATTCAATTCAATTCAATTCTTGATTTTCTCCCTGGACAGAGGGTTCTTTCCACCTTAAGTGAGATGTTAGCTTCCATGGCTAAATATAGCACTCATCTATCAAGAATCCTCCCAGAATATGAAGAAACACTCCACCTTTCTAATAATGGATGTGATGTTTTCTCAACTGAACATAAGTATGTTCAAGAAACACATTTGAAAAGATGATGTATCCTTGCAGGATACATTACTGTGCATTTGTAAACCCTATTTTCACATTGATGCACATGCCAAATCATTTGCTATTATTACATCCACATTATTTGTGCTGGTTGTTAGTGCCAAAAGACTAATGTCTTGTAAGTACAGAAAGCAGACACTTTTAGGCAGCACAGATGGAGATGAGAGAATTGGCAATAGAAGTGGTGCCTTCTCAACACTTGGACTTTGTTTTTTGGTTCTTTTTAATTGTTTTAAAATGTGAAGATCATTCAACAAGTATCACTCAGACCCTGGATGGCAAACCATTGGAATCTGAGTGCAGCTAAGCTGGAAGGAAATGAAGGGGGCGTAGGGCATCCATCTCAATGATAAACTGAAAATCAGAATCAAGAAAAGAAATCAACACAGAGAAAATCAAATAAATTTATCAAATTAACTTAAACAACTTTCTTTGTAGTTTATATATAGAATAAGATTAAAATGTCACCATTTTATCATAAAATAGTAAAATTTCTCAGAGGAGAGAATGACTTTTTCTTGTATGGCATCAGAGAATTTATCAAAGGGGCCATGTAATAATTTAGGAAATCAAACAATTTTCTTAAGCTGAAGGTAGTCCCTAAAATCCAATATAAGTTACCATGACTAGTTTACATTTATATTCATTTATATTATGGATTCCAAACATTGAATTTAACAAACAAAACGTTCTAATTTTTGTCTAACATTGTGCTGGGTGCTTTATATCCACTGTCTTATTAAATCCCCATCATAACACTAATAAGGAACTAAGGCTCCAGGAAAGTATATTATTAGCCCGAAATATACAGCAAGTGAGCTGCAGAGTCAGAAATTCAACCAATCATTTATAAAATTTAAATTTTTGACTTTTGCATATCCCTCAAGGACATATCCCCTGTAGATAAGACATCTTCCACCACTGTTTAGATAAATGTGCCAAAGGAGCCCAAGAGAGGGAATGCGTCACTTTCCTAGTCGGCAAAGGAGCAGGGAACACTGAAGGATGAAAAGGCCTTTCCAGTGAAGTAGAGAAAGCCATTTCTGGCAGAGGTTTCTGCATTACAGCCTCAGTGGAGAGAGAGTGTAGGGTGACTTGAGGTGAGGTAAATAGCCCCGTGTTCCTGGAGGGGAGAGAAGATGAAGGATAAGGGGAGGCTGAATATGGACTGAGAAGGAAGCTTAATACTCTTAGGATTCCAGTTGGACACGAAGTTTACCATATCGAAAGGGTCAATTTTAATTTCTGCCCAATGCCCCTGGTCATGTAGGGTCGTTGTTATAATGTTGGAGCAAAGGAGTTACCAGGATGGAGGGGCCTTGCCGCAGAACTTAATTACCTCCAGTAAAGCCCTTAGCATGCTCTCCCTTGGCCTTCGTATGGACTGTTTTCATGTTTACTTGTCTTATCAAATTTAGCTCCTTGTCTGCAAAGACTGGATCTTGCACATATATTTCCCCCCGGCTACACTTCCCAATTTAGCTCTTTTGTGGGTCCAGCCTTGACTTTCCAAATTTTCAAGAGTGCAAAAATGCTATGTGGACCACATGCAAATTTAAATCCTCATCTTTGATGCTACTGACTCAGCAATTTGATCCTGGATCCTTTCTCTCCACTTGGCCACCATCTTTGCATCTAACACGTATTAACAACCTCACTTCCCTGATCAGCGTGATTGTAAAATCCAACTTCTGATCTCACCTTCCTTCCAACTGTGCTTTTATCACTCTTGCTTAATTTCATAAGTTCTTGAACAACCTTCAGGGCAACAGTCCTTCTAGTTCTACCTCTCCCAGGGCTTCTGCTCCCCCAGAAATCCTATTGTCTCACCTTGCCTAACTGCCTTGCCCTGGAGGCCAGGTCCAGAGAGAGCTTGGCACAGAGCCTGATAAGTGATATGTACAATTTCTTAACCATTTACTATGCACTTTGTATATGCAGTCGTCCCTCGGTATCTGTTTGGAATTTGTTCTAGGACCTCTCTTGGATCTGCAAATGCTGAAATCCGCAGATGCTGAAGTCCCTGATATAAAATGGTGTGGTATTTGCATGTAACCTATGCACACATACTTATAAATCATCTCTAGATTACTTGTAATACCTAATACAATGTAAATGCCATGTAAATGGCTATTATACTGTATTGTCTAGAAAGTAAGAAGTCCATTAATGTTCAGGACAGACCCAATTTTTTTCTGAATATTTCAATCCATGGTAGGTTGAACCCACAGATGCCTAACCCACAGATATGGAGGGCCAACTGTATTATTGTCAAGTCTGTGAACAATTGTTCCTAGTGTTCACAAGATTAAATAAACCAAGTAAAAAGACCTAACAAAAGTGTTTGAATTTAACATGTGGCTGGATTCAGTAATCACTGGCGTGCTGAATTTCAAAATTTCTCTCCCATTGCAATTTCAAATTTAAACTTCTTTTTTTCTCTGTTTAGCTTCCAATATGTTACTGCTACAATAAACATGAAAAATAGCTTTAATTTGAATACTCATAATATTGTGCCAAGGAATGAAAACTATACTGAACATCTATGCTCAGGAAAACCAAAGTAGGATAAATACTACCAAGTAAACTCTTATTATTCTCAAGAATATGCTGAGATTTGGATTAGTTTATGAAAACATTTGGGTGAATATTTAAATGAATAATAGTAAAATTTTATATCATGGAAGGACATCATCATTTCCACAATTCTTCAGCTCTTGACACTTAATCCATTCCAGTTGTCGGCAGTTCTGCTTAATACTTGGTTTACATTTGAGAAATGGTAGAATATATTTTAGAAATGACTATTTGGTGAAAAGATAGGCACTCTGCAATGCTAATTTTGTCACTCTTTAAAAATCTACAAATGTGTTTACCTTGTATTTTCAATTCAATCAACAAAAAGTGTGGTTATTAGCAGCAGTGGTATTGCCAGCTTAGTCCACAGGGCCTTCACCACTGCGCTGCCAGCCCCAGGTCCTGCCCCTTCCATGCTTATCCTCCTCTCCCACCATGCACCTCCCATCCATCCCCAGGTACAGCGTACTGTGCCATACTTCCGTGTTCATCCATGCTGCTCTCCCTGCCTGTGAAGACATCATGCCCTCTTCTCTTTCTAGTTCACTCAAAATTTAGCCCAAGAATCAGCTCTTCTAGAAAGCTTTATCATACCCTCCAGTGTTAACTGATGCTCTCACCCTGGGCTTTCATAGAACCCTGAACATTCCTTGTGCATGACTTGCACTGCTGGGAACCTCTGGTCTCCCTTTTTAGGCTTTAAGCTTTGTTAGGGAAGGCACATGTAAGTGCATGTATGGTATCTAGCACAGTACACCAGGCAGTTAATAAATATAGTAGTCCCCCCTTATCTGAGGTTTCACTTTATGAGGTTTCATTTACCCACAGTCAGCCATGGTCTGAAAATATTAAATAGAAAATTCCAGAAATAAATAATTCATAAGTTTTAAATTGTGCACCATTCTGAGGAGCATGATGAAATCTCCCACTGTCCTGCTCCATCCCACCTGGGACACAAATCATCCGTTTGTAGGCACCATCTGCCCATTAATCCCTTAGTAGCCATCTTGGTTATCAGATTTAAAAAACATAGTATATACAGGGCTGAGTACTACTTGTGGTTTCGGGCATCCATTGGAGATCTTGGAACATATCCCCACGGATAAAGGGGACTACTGTGGTAGTTGAAGGCAGGAAAGGGTGAGAAATTTTATTAAAGGAAAATCAAGGCCCAGAACAGGTATGTGACTTGCCCAACTTCACAAAGCTGGTAAATGACAGAGTTTCTGTAGAATTCATTCCTCTTGCATTCCAGGGCCAGGTCCTATGCACTATTATACACTCCTCTGACTGTCACTAGCTTGCAGCTAGATGTTTTTGAAAGAGTAAAGCTATATACACACACACACGTATATATTTGATGAATTTCTTACGAAATGTGAAACAGAAACACAAAAGTGAATACTAGAAAACAAGGTAAATACACTAATCCCTAAATCACTGAGAATACTGTAACAATCAAGTGAAGAACAAGAGGGAGCTACTTCCAAAAATAGGACGGTTACCTAAATTTAAACCAAGGGGAAAGTGATTCTGTGATCCAGAGGAATATAGTCAAGAGGAAGTTGAGAGTTTCTTTTCTTTTCTCATCCAAGCTAATATATTATTTATCAAAATAAAACTAATGATCCAGGCCGGGCGCGGTGGCTCACTCCTGTAATCCTAGCTCTCTGGGAGGCCGAGGCGGGCGGATTGTTTGAGCTCAGGAGTTCAAGACCAGCTTGAGCAAGAGCGAGACCCCGTCTCTACCAAAAATAGAAAGAAATTAATTGGACAGTTAAAAATATATAGAAA
>CAUYSK010089674.1:0-10764 GCA_963575035.1 Avahi laniger
ATATAGCAAAAATTAGCCGGGCATGGTGGCACATGCCTGTAGTCCCAGCTACTTGGGAGGCTGAGGCAGTAGGATCGCTTGAGCCCAGGAGTTTGAGGTTGCTGTGAGCTAGGCTGATGCCACGGCACTCGCCCCAGGCAAAAAAGTGAGACTCTGCCTCAAAAAAAAAAAAAAAAAAAGAAATATTTTAAAATAAATCCTATTTCAACACACAAGAAGATAAAAATACGTTGATACAAAACTAAAAATAAGGTTCTCTATATTAGAATGATAAGATTTTCTTAAAGTATCGATTTGTTCTTAGTAAAATTGCAAGAGATTTTGATTTTTAATTCTGAAATCTATTTCTTTTTGAAACTTCTCAGACTTATATCTCAAAAGTTCAACTTTTGTTATACCTTGCTGTATGTGATCTGTAGGTCATACATCATTGCCATATGTTCTCTCTTCCTTTAAAAAAGAATATCTTTTGGCTTGGTTAGGGCAATAACTCTGTTCTTCCACCTTTTCATCAACTCCTGTAACTTTTTTTTTTTTCCAGTTCTAACTTTGCTATTATAGGCTGATGCTAAAATGTTTATCTTGAAGGCATAGAAAGGCAGTGTTTTCCTCCAATGTAACTTGATTCTGCACTCTTGGCTGTTCTTGATATATCTGAATTGTTTCACATAACCAGAAACATTCCCATGCTGTTACAAAGAGCCATGTAACCTCTGCTCAAGATACCAGTTTTCTTGTTTAAAATCTTCTATAATATAGTGTACTCTAATAACCCTGGACACACTCTTCCTGTGTCTGATTAAATTCAATAGCTTTTTCATCAGGTTTGACTTCCAGGTTATCTAAATGGGCTTCCCTTAAGTAGAAGCAACCACACTAAAGAATTATTTTTTTTACCTTTTTGGTAAGTGACCTAAAAAAACAAAGCAAAGATTTTACATTTTATCAAGGTAATTCTTGCATTGTCTTTATTAAGTTTTGGATTACTTAGGAAAACTGAGATTTAAGGGGATTAAGGTTTTTATATACATATAATTTTGTGTGGATTATTTTGAAGTCTTTTAATTATCATTCTGGTTAAATGAACAGCTGTTATTTAACAATGACTTGTTATTGTGTTTTGTTCAAGTATTTGGAACATTTTGAGATCTTTGGCAGGTGTCTCCAGGATCAAAATCCTAAATTAATTCTTTTTGGCCTGAAATTAACTTTGAGATTTTGGGTCCCTGGAAAGCATCAAGGAATGTATCTCTCATCTTGTACAGATAAGAAATGATTAGACTTATTTGGTAGATTGTATCAGAGGCATTGTCAAATGATAATTGATACAAGATCTTCTTTCAATTACATTTGTGGGTATGTTATTGATATAAATGTTCCCAAAAATCATATAAATTCATAAAAATCTAATAATGCTATCAGTAATAATTTTGATTATGTTAAGTCTTCCCTAAAGTTATATTTGTATAGATATGTAATTAATGTGAATATTCTAAAGATTACATGAAATTCATAAAAGTCAGATGTCCTCATGTGACATGGTCAGTCATGATTCTGGTTATCTTAAAATAACAAAATTTCCTTGTCAATTGGGAACTTTCATCAGATTTTAACCATGGCTATTCTAAGTGTTTGTCATCTGCAGTTCTTATTTTGAATTCTCTCAAAAAATAATTGCTTTTCATGGAAAAGACTCTAACAAATACTCTTGAACACAGATTTCTGATGACTTTAAGATCAATGAACTAAACAAAAACTTCCAGAACTCTAATAAGGAAACTGTTAGGTTCATAAAACTGCTAATCAAGATTAAGCAAAACAAAAAATTAATTATATGAAATTAAGTGATCAATAATGTTTTTATGACTTTTATTTAAAACATTGTTTTATTTAAAACATTGTTGGTTCTTAACTTAAATGTTTTGTTTTCCAGATTTAAGAAAAATTTTTTCTTATAACCTATCTATAGTTTAAAACAATTTGGTAAAGTATATTTTGTGATCAAAGATAGAAGCATTTGCTTTTTCTTCCTACTTGATTCCTCCAAAATTTGGAAATTTTGTGAGTATTCTTATTTTTATTTACATAAATTCAGTAAGAATCTGCTGTCTCTTCATAAGCAGAATACAATTGGAAATAATGGTTATATCATCAAGGTTTTGACTGGAATGTCATATTTAAGAATGTATATAAAATACCTGACTTCAAAAGTTTCCAGCCTCATAATGAGTGAATAAAAATTATCATTTCCTGGCCGGCTCAAGAACCTTAAAACTGTCAGTAAAATCTAAAGTCTGCCTAGGTTTGGCTTCCTAGCATCAAGAGGTTTTTGAATCTGAGACTCTTATGTGATCAATATATAGAGAAAAAGTTATGTTTCTAAAGGAAGAAACTCTAACACACCTGCTATTAAACTGTAGCTCTGTGCATTGTTTTCAAATTCTTATTATCTACCTTTAGACTGGACTAGATCCTAAATTCTAATTTCCTCCAATATTTGGCTACAACTCTTCAACTCACAGCAAAAGCAGCTCTATTTCTAAAGCCCTATAAGCTGAAACTAGGTGAATTTTAAGGAACAAACTTTGTGTTTGATGTATGGACCACATAAAAAGTTTACCAAACTGCCTGATGTTATGACCACAGATATTTAAAGTACAAATCAGGAGAAATGAATGTTTACATGCCACAGACAACTCTTCTCGAGATGTCAGAACAAGACTCTATATCATAATGAGACTTTTACCTGCCTTAATGCTACCTTTTTCACCAGGATAATGGTATAATTGAAATTTCACAATAAATAGCTTCTGATGGTAACTTAACAAATGTAACCTAAAAAATCCTTTAGTATCCATTGGTTAAATAAGAAAATATCTGTGCTATTGCTAATACTACATGCTGTACCTGGATAAGTTCCTCAGGGAAAGTTGAGACCGATATACACAAAACAAGAAAACAGGACCCATGGTTACAATAGGTCTTACCTAATTCTGTGTTATCATTTGATTTATTTAATTGGTTGTCTTTAAGCCTAGGTTCATGGCTCAAAACCATTATGTGAATTGGAATTGTCAAATTACTATTAATTTTGCTTTGTAACTTAGTATCTGTTAGTTGTTACATTTTTGCAAAAGTATAACTCCTAACAAAATGACACTGTCCCAGTACTTTGAGATGACAACAAAAGACTACAGAACAGACAAAATTGAACTTAATGATAGACTCCAGGTAGACTTAGCCTGAGAGCCACTTCCTTCAAACCTCCCTGTTGCTCAAATGTCACTAACACTGTTTTAACACTGACTCCTAGTCACAATCACTCCCTCCAACATGGGATGTGACCAGCAACTGGGACAGGTCCGTCTCAGCATCAAGGGATATCAAAACCTAACTATAGGAAGATTGATCAGTGACATTTTTGGAGAAAGATCTTGATCAAAAGGGGAAAGTGTGAAAGTTGTCAGAATAAAATGGAGTCACTAATGTTAAAACCCTGATAAATAGAGTCAGGGAAGGCCACGAAGAAAGGGTTCTCACCCTTGTAAGTCTGATAATGAAAAAGACTACACAAACCAAACATTGCACAAAGGCCACTGCAACCTTACACAAAAGATCCTTCTGCAAAGACATCTGCCCAGCAACTGCTTATACAACCTCAGACTTGTATCACCCTTGTTATTGATCTTTATAACTAAGGATAATTATTTCAAAACAATTAAGTAATCCTCATTTTTTTTTCCTTAAAAAACCTTTGTCTTCCTTTACCTCCCTGAATATGTATTAGTTTACTATGGTATGCATACTCCCATTGCAATGCTTTATTCCCAAATAATCATTTTCTTTCTTTTTTTTTTTTTTAGAGCCAGGGTCTCACTTTATCACCAAGGCTGGAGTGCAGTGGCAGGATCACAGGTCACTACAACTCTGAACTCCTGGATTCAGGTTATCCTCCTGTTTCAGCCTCCCAAGTAGCTGCGACTACAGGCACATGCCACCATGCCTGGCTAGTTTTTCTTATTTTTTGTAGAGATGGTGTCTTGCTATGTTACCCAGGCTGGTTTTGAACTCCTGGACTCAAGTGATCTTCCCACCTCAGCCTCCCAAAATTCTGGGATTACCAGCATGACTCACCATGCCCCGCTAACATCATTTTCTTTCAGAGAGCCTCTCTGTTTATTATTTAGGTTGACAGCCCCTGAAGTTTCCTGCTAGATTCTGCTGGTAACAGTAAAAGAAGTGGAAATTAAATCACTACCACCTGCTTCTACAGGGCAGAATGGGATGGGGTGGGGTAGAAGACAAACTTCCTGTAGGGGGAAGAAGACGAGAAGAGGTTTTGACATTGGTGTTTATCTGGAGTAGGGCAGATATTGCCAAAGATTTTTTCTCATGTTGAACTACTATTTTCCTGGTCCTTTGACTAGGGGGGATGTGCTTTTCTTGCCCCCTCTGCCATTTTTTTTGGTCTGTGCCTGCTGGTGGCTCTAGACTGGAGGCTTCTGCAATGTCCTGTCCAGGATGTATGGAAGATAACAGGAAACCCAGGGAATTCACTATCATGTCATTCTTCACGTTCTGAAGTTCCTAGACAGTCCGTGATTTTTCACCTTTAATTATTTTCCTTTGCTTATTTGTTGTGTTATGTCCAGGGTTATTTTAGTTGTAAGAGGGAGTACCTGGGAGGAATGGGGCTACTCTATCTTGGCTTGAACCAGAAATCTCTGCAAAATATGAGTAACATTTTCTAATCTTCATTTTAGTATATTATTACTTTTTTGCTATGATGGATTACATGCTTTCCTTGAAACTCATTTCTTTCTCAGCATTTACTGCTGTACACTATGAGTTTCCTCTTTATTAGTAGCTAAGTTTTTCTCTTCTCCGTGATTCTGTTCTAAACCCTTTTTCTTTGCCTCCTCTTTTTGCTCCCCATAGCCTTACCATGGGCCACATGCTGAAAACTCACAGATCATTGTTTCCTGTCCCTAATCCCAGTCCAGTTCCCATTGGAAACCTCCACCTGGCCGTCCCATAAACACCTTGCAATTATGTTATTCAAAATGTAACTTATTTTCAAGTTCATGTGCAAATAGATGTTCACCCAAGTCAGATCTTCTTTCTGCGTTTCTGCAATTAATGACCCCATAACCCACCCAGGAATTCCACTCAGCAACATGGCAGTCACCTCAGTTTCTCCCTCTCTTCTAAACTCTAACACATCGCCAAGCTCTGGCCATTCTTCTACTGAATAGTTCTCCAATCCATCCTGTTGTCTCCATTCCCTCTGGCAATGGCTAGAGCATTTACTCAAAATCTCTTTCCTGGATGATTCTAATCATTTTCTAATTTGTCTACCTGTGATCTTTTTAAAATACAAATATGATCAAGTCTACCTAAATCCTGTAGTAATTCCCCCTTACCTCTAAAGAATGGATTCTAAACTTTGACTTTTTAGGCTCATCTTCTACAGTTTGCTCTACCTGTTTCTGGAAACATGCCACAGTCTCTCAGACCCCACATTTTGTCCATGCCTTTGGTCGCTGTCCTGTCTGCCTGAAATATCTTCCTCTCCTTCCATCACCTGCACCCGCCCCACCTAAACCAATTCCTACTAGACCTAAAAGATTCCAATTATGTAATCTCTTTGGTGGAAACCTGTCCAAGTTCTTGGTTAAAGTGCTTATCTTCCCTGTTTCTAAAACACCCTATGCATGTTGAATTGTTAATTTGCTTCATCGCCTCCCATCTGAAAGACCCTGGGAGAGCTTCCTTTTCCACCTCTGTATAACATGAATAGAGAACAGAAAAGTGAGCTCATTCATTTATTTACTAGTCATCTTGGAGAGGAAGTATACCATCGTGGTTAAGAGCACTGATTCTGGAGCAGAACAATTGGCTTCAAATCCTAGCTCTGCCACTTACTAGTTCTGTGACATTTATCGGTGTCTCCATCTTCAAAATAGGCCATCCACTTTATTGGATTGTTGTGAGGAGTAAATAATATAATGTAGAACAGATTGTATGTTTTCTATAATATAGAAACATTGGCATGCAGATAGACTATATAAATATTTGCTATCTTAAAGTATTCTCACTTTTTAACTATTACCTGTAACCCTTTCTATAGATTAGTATATTCCACTTGAGTCCTTAGTAATCCCTTTGCTCACCTACAAGGGGCAACAATAAATGCAACATTTTTCGAGGAGAATTATCCTGTAAAATAGCCAAGGTAGAATATTTTATTTTAGAGATAGAATTACTCCATTAGAGAGTTAAGATTTTTTAAGGATAGAATTCAAAAAAAGCAATAGGTTGGAACCATTTTGACATTTTCTAGTGGCTGAGAATAATTGCTATGGAAGTAAATAGGGAAAATTTTATGTAACTATTTTAAAAAGAGCCACTGAATGGATTTTGTAAACTTGAAACTCTTGTCTATACTACTGTGACACAGACGTTTATGATACTGTGAATAAAAATCCTAAACCCTGTCCCCCTGAGCGGACCCCCTCTTGGCCAAGGGGGACCCCAAAAGAACCTTAAATTGAGTTCCTAGCCATGCAGGGAAGGGAGGTTGGACACACCTCCTATACTCTTTCCCTTTTAGAGTTTAGGCACAAGTGACCAGCATTACTGTTAAAATAAAGATGAGACTGATAGAATGGATTCTTTGTGATAAGGTACCAGATTACAAACAGAACCTAAGGACATGCCGGGCAAGGATTAAGGTACTGCTCTAAAACTATAGATAAAAACAGTCTGCTAATGGCCTTACAGCATGCAGGATACAGGCCCAGCACCCAGTTTGTATTTCCCCACAGGAGCCCTGAATACCTTTAACAGTGGGGAACAAACTGATTGACTTTTTAATGGACCCAGGTACAATATATTCAGTTATTAACACCAAATTGACACAAGACTTCTGTTTACTCCCATTCACTTCTCCTCAAGTCCTATACGGAGTAAAAATTGTATCTGACTCTTCTCAGACTAAGCCCCCTATTATTTTTAGATATATGACCCCAGAAAATGATACAGCTATGGGGAGCCCTCCCAATCTATGCAAAGCCTTCAACCCCAACAATTCATGGCCTCTTCCCATTTGTAACTTTATAATGGAACCAGAGCTAAGAGGTCAATAAACCAAGGAACGAATCAGGATGATTATTATTTCAATATGAGTCAGTTGTAGACAGGACCCTCTGGAGGTTTTGTGCTCCTCTGGGATATATTTTTGTATGCAGTTGGCACAAAGGTCAATGAGCCTTGCCCTAACATCAGTATTCAGAGATTATGTCTCATGGGACTCAGAGTGACCTCCTTGTTAGACCATAACAGGTCAGAGGTTGTCTACTGGACCAGTTCCCTAAAATTGTTTACCAGAGTGGCCTGTGACTTCCTAGTAGGGTGTGGTTGCTCATCAACATGTACTAAAAAACTTGTATTGCTAATGAAACTGCTCTTGCTGGTCTACAAAAATCATTAGATTCCCTGGTGAAAGTTGTGGTTAATAACCACATTTCCCTAGACTATATGCTTGCAGAACAAGGAGGAGTCTATATGGTGGCTACCACTACCTATTACATTTGTATTAATTCCTCCTCTAAAGTAGAGACCCATATTGACAAGATGAAGCAACAGGCTACCTGGCTCCCACAAGCCTTAGAACACCAAAGTGAGTTTAGCCTGGACACTCTTAGAGACTGGTTTATAGACCTATTCTCTTGGATTCCTAGTGGGATCTGGCCGATCCAGAGAGACATTCTTAAATTAGACCTCACTGTTATTCTTTTGTTACGATGATACACATACTAGCAAAACTTATTATATATTCTACAACCATGAGCTCTACAGGTCTGAGCACCTGTAGGAAGCAAAAAGAGAAATGCTCCAAAGGACACTAGGGAGTAATTCCTTAGGTGGAACAGTTTCATTCTAACACCTCTCGTTGACCTTGCCTAGCAGGAAGTAACCAGATGTAAGCCCTTTTGCCCCAATTCCACAAGATTGTGGAGGGAACATTTAACAGTGGAAGGGAGGCTTAATGTAAGTGGCTCCATTTTGCTTCTGACCCCTGTCGTAACGTCCCCTTTTAGGTTAAAAGCTTCTCTTTAGCTCTGCACTATAGGCCAGCTAATTATAGGAAGAATTTAGGTTGTAGTTCAACTCTAAAATAATTGTCCCTTTCCCAAAACTAACTTTTGGGGAGATTAATAAAAAGAGTACATGCACAAGTTACAATGCTATGATAAAGATTTATAGGAACATGATGACCTGACCTATTCATCCAAAGTTAACTGACCAAGAACAAAGAAGTTTTACAACTTCCTCAGACCCTCACTGACACCCAGATGTCTGCAGTCCTCGGTTACCTCTTACAAACCCCCATCATCCTTCCCTTAAGTTGAAAAGAAGTCTAAAGTTCATACTAACTCAAAATATTTAAGACATTAGTCTGCCGTCTTCCTGGTTTGCTAGCTTTCTGAATAAAAGTCATTTTCCTTGCCCCAACACCGTGTCTCTCTACTTATTGGCTGTTCTGAGGCGAGTGGTACGACTTGGACTCCGTTACAGTATTTCCTCACTCAAAAAAATTATGTTCAAATAAAATTAATCTTTTTTAAAAAACTCCCTCATGGGGGAGTTTCTCAAATTTCAAATCCCACCCATTTCTCTCTCCCCTTACTTTCCATCCTCCTCGGCATTCCCTATATCCAATATTTCTTGAGGAAAGACTTTTGAGACAACAGAAGGCTGAGCTTTGCTTTTTACCTGCTTCCTCTGAGACAGCAACGCAGTGAGTATCCTCTTGAAAGGTGCCTGCAGTTCTTCTGGACGTCAGTCCAGGAAAGGTTGTCCAGGAAAGGTTGCATTGCAGGGACCCCCTTGGACAGCCCCCTCCACCACTAGCTAATTTCAAGAGAGCAAGAATGTCCAGGTTTGGAGTTCTTATTGGAAACATTTAACAGATGTGGCTTCAATTTTAATGTAATGGGCAATTTTGTTATTGTCTGGTAAGAAAAATTCTTACAGCTGATTGCATGCAGGAAAAGCTTTATTAAGTCAAGGAACTGTTACACTATTAAAACTGCTATGTGAAATACCATTTTTAAATGACACAGGAAATGACACCACATCTTTGGTGAGAGGGTTCCACTGTCACAATTTTCTCTGCTCCCACCCCCAGTGGTGAGCTATAGAATATTCTTTTTTTGTTTCCTTAGTGTATTTGTCTCACAGCAATTTGTCAAAGAGTTTGTTGTGAAAACACATTTCTTAACTATTAAATACACAGTGAAAAGTCATGATTAAACACTTATAGGAGTCGAAATGTTTAAAAATAAATATAATAGGGTTACCCAAAGGGCTGTGGCATTTTTCAATTCATTTTGGTGTTTTATTCTTTTCAGAACATTTTCTCATCAAATTTACTATTAAAGATCTTACTTTAAATGCATCCTGGTCCTTTTTTGTTCTCAAATGCCAATCAGTGTTTTAACAATTTGGATTCTCTTGCCTGAGAAAAATAAAAGTTACATTTATTTTCAGCTAGTTGTTACTGTCTAATCCTCTGCGTGCGTACACACACAAATACACACACGTGCAGATGACACAGATCAGCCCATGTTTTCTATGCACTATAGGATAGGCAGATCTAGCTTCTGAGGCCCAAGGCTCACATGAAGCTACATTTGTCAAGCAGCTTCTCAGTAGTATGAGGCATGTGAGATTTCTTCTGGGGACCCTGGCGGCAAGTATTGTGCTTCTTCTTATGGGTCAGCAGCGTGTGGAACAGCTCCTGCACATTCACATCCATCTTGGCCGAGATCTCCATGAAGGCGCAATTCCACTCCAACGCACAGGTGGCGCCATCACTCAGGGCCACCTCCCGGCAGTTCTCATCACTCTTGTTGCCCACCAGCAGGATGGGGAATTTATGCAAGTCATCGCCTTTGATCTTACAGATCAGCTCATAGAAGGGCTTCAGCTCTTCCAGGGTTTCCTTCTTGGTGACTGAGTAGATCAGGATGAAGGCGTGGCCCTCGGTAACTGCAAGACGCTGCAGGGGAGGGCAGGGGTGCCCACCTGCGCTGTCAGCTATGTGCAGGGCAGTCACGCCATGGTTGCAGCCCAGCAACTTGCAGTAATTATTTTCAATGGATGGCAGGCGTGCATTACGAAAGGTGCCGTGTGCCCATCTCTGCATCAGCGCGCTCTTACCCACGCCAGCGGAGCCAGCTACCACCACGCGGTAATCTCCGCTTCCCTGGCGGGACAGGGAGGTGTGTATGGTAAACACCCGGGGCCGAAGCCCCAGCTTCTGCAGTAGTGATTCCTTGGGACCAAAGCTGGAATTGCCCATCGTTGGGAACCGGAGGGGAGTCGTGCGCGCAAGTTCTCTGGCGCTTAGCTGGCGCCAGGAGAAGCCTGGGAAGGAAAGAAGAGAGATGAGAGTTTTAATCTGTAGTGCTATGAAGGTGTCTCCCAGACCAGCTGTTCCACTAGGACTCTGGGGAAAGTCTACCCTGCGACACAAACGGGGTGCGTTTTTGGGTTTTTTTTATTGAGACACTGTCTCGCTCTGTTACTGGGGCTAGAGTTCGTGGCGTCAGCTTAGCTCACAGCAACCTCAAACTCCTGGGCTCAAGGGATCGTACAGCTTCAGCGTCCCGAGTAGCTGGGACTACAGGCATGCGCCACCACGCCCGGATAATTTTTTTCTATATATTTTTAGTCGTCCAGCTAATTTCTTTCTTT